>VWZF01004618.1:903269-1033503 GCA_013396755.1 Sclerurus mexicanus | reverse complement strand
TTTTTTTTTTTTGTAAAAGCAGAATCTAAACCCCCCAGCACCAAAACCTTGCTTTGTTTGACCTTGTACTTTCAGGTTTTTGAATACATCTGAATCCATGCTTGCATGTTGCATTCCAAGCATTTCACCTCTCAGTCCTTGTACTTCGTAGTTACTTCACTAGTGATTTAGCCTCTGATGACTATGCTTTGGTGTGTGTAGCACAACGAATCCTGGCCTGAATAGCTGTTTCTCTATGTGAGTTTGAAGAAGTTGGCATTTTCACAGGGTCTGGCGATCACCGCTGCTCTGCAGACAAGCTGAGGTCTTATTATCTTCATTTTGCATAGCTACTAATTTTAAAGTTGTCCATCATGATTAGTTCTGGGACTAAATCCTGTCAATTACCAACCATGGTGAGTTCAAGGTTGTCTCTTTAACTGTAAAGAGAGCAACTGAGGAAACTCTGACAATACCCTCTGAAACAGTACTAGAAAACAGTTTCTGAAGTTGTAAATATTATTAACATGCAGAGCAGCACATTTCCTATTGCTCTGCATTCCTAGTTAATGGAGAAATTATTAGCAGACAGCACTAAGTTAAGAAAAGGAATGATATTTTGATTGATTTATTGAACTGGGTCTATTAAAGAAGACTCTATCAGTGAGCTGACAATGCCTGCTTCTCTTCCTGTTGTGCATCTTCTAGGAGGGGACCTGAATGAGAGCTGAGTTGGAAAGCATTCACTGGAAACAGATTTCAGGAGCATTGCCACAGCTAAGACAGTGTTTTAAGGACTAGATCTCACCATTTGCTTAAGTTGTCTGTATCATGTACACCAAAAGGCCAGCCTGAAACATGAAAGTGACAGTAATCCACAAACTTTTGGCCTCATCCTGCCTACTGACAATACCCCATCAGCCAGTTCAGGTTGGATAAGCATGTGATGCTTAGTGCTTGTGGATAACAGCGACTTTGTGAAACACTGAAGTGGCAGCAATTCTCTTTCCAATAAAACATATGCAACACTGCCTTATGGATTCTTCCTTTCCCTATAATGTGATTACAATTATTCCTAGAGCATGGTGGAACATAATTTTCCAGTTCTTTACAAGCTTCTGATTTTATATTTTTCCCGTTCCATCTGGGTTGAAACCAAGACCTTTTCAGTGAAAGCTCAAATCTCAGGATAAGAAGTTAGTATCTTCCTCTGAACTGGAAGATAACCCACATGAACTTTCTTTAGCTCCCAGTTTCTGCCAGAGACTTCTATTTTATCAGCTCAGTTGGGATTCCTGACTACTAGATAACAGACTTGGTATCTCTTGTTTTGCCCTAGTAACTACTCAATTATTTAAACATGGAATAGCTCCAACAGATGCTATTGCAAGAAACACACTCTATAACAGCACAGTCAAGGCATTCATTTGGGACACTGGAAACCAAAGGTCAAGTCCTTGTACCACAGAGTTTTAAAATCTTTATATAAAAATTAAATTTATGCTAGACACACGACATCACTGGGTCAGGGGAACATAAGTTCAAATGACTGTTCTGGGCTAGATCCTGTCCTAGCATGGAATTAACTCCATCTCTGGTTATTGGAAAAATAATTTATCTGTTGAATTTTGGCAGAAATGGGCTCTTACATCTTGTACAATGGCATCCTAAGCAGCAATAGAGATTGTCCCAACTCAGTAATGCAAAAGTCTAATTGACAGTGCTACAGACACTGCAATAAATATGTGTATGAAACCCAGTTATTCTGTGGAAGTGCAGAAGTTTTACTGAAATGATAAGGTATTAAAGCAAAGTTCAGAATTGTTGCTTATGGTTCACTTTCTCAGCAACTCAAAAAGAGTCTTTGAAGGGCAAGTAACAGAGAAAGCTGCCTTGGAACTCAGTATTAATCCCAATGTTCCTGATGGGGAAGGGACCCCTTAAAGGACGTAAGTCCAGCCAAGATCCACGCAGGTCAGTGGGACTTTGTGACTTCATACCTGTTAGAAACCCAGCACAGAATCCCTTGGCAGTCAAAACCAACACCCCAGAAATTTAGCTTTAGTTACCAAGGGAAAGGCATTTGCCTTCAGCTCACGATACAACTGCTGCTGTATTTCTGAGGCTGCTACGAGGTTTGGTGGTGTAAGTCCCCTCACTGTAGCAGACCTTCATCCTGCTGATGAAGCTGCAGGTTACGGGTTTCATATGGCTCTCAGGGTTGGAGGAGCAGTAGTAGCTCTGGATGGGGCTGGCCCAGTACTCATGAGCTGGGGACCATCAGCGCAGCCACTGCCCACCCCGGTACAAGGGACAGCACCTGCCCGGCCACTCCTCAGGCCCCTGAAATCTGTAAAAACTTAGAAGAGCAGAGGGATGGACAGAACAGAATCATCCCATATGAAAAGCACTGATTCACAGCAATTGGATGTGATTTCTTCTTTCTGAAACTCAGTGATTTTGTGGTATGTATAATTCTCTGACTACTGCTAAGATAATATCTTTGTTCAAACTGATATCCTGCAATAATTTATATAAACACCGTAAATTACATATTTGCACTGTATATCAATTTTATGTCTGTGGCCACTGATTTCCTTCATAAAACAGAGAAATAAAACTTAACATAGTTTTCACATGCATCACCAGCTGCCTGTCTGATTTCTCAGAAGCTAACAAAAACAGTGTAGGTGACAGTCAAGACAAGCAAACTCAGGCACTCCCAAATCTTATTTACCTTCCATCACTGCCTTTTCTTTTCTGATTCATCTATAATGAATATCCTGTTTTCATTAGATCCAGTTACTGTTTCTTTGTCTACGGTAACATAATCCATGTGGTTTAAAAACACAGTTCATCTCCCTATCTTTATATCTTTCCCCTTACCATTACAATTTCCCCTTACAATTGGGATGAGGCTTTGCCCATGAGACCTACAGAGAGAGTTCCCAGTAATAAGGTATTGGAAGAGGTTAAAAGTGAGTCACTTGTAAGGCAGAAAGAAACATACTGTAGCAGCTGTTCAGATGAACAAGCCTGGGTTTCATGAGCCTCTGAGCGCCTGCTGCTGCTGCCACGTTACACATGAAGAACTAAATGTGATGCCCAAAGGCAGAGTACGTGCATTTGGCAAGGTAGGATACTTTCCCCCCCACCTGGGTGCTTTCAGGCAGAGCGACAACAGGGCCAGCTCTTGAAAGCCACATTGCAGCAGCTTCTCAGCCACTGCTGCTGCTGCCATCGTTTTTCAGGACAGAACGACAGGACTCAGCGAGCTCCCTCCTCATGGCTCTCAGAAATAGCACTGTAAGATATCCTGGTACCACAATAAAGATGGGAAAAGATTTGTACAAGAGCCAAATTGTATGATTTCTGTCGTCTTTCAAATAAATCTCTTACTCTGCACAGTGACGCATCTTTTCCGGGATTATTTTTGCAGCCATGGATTTCCCTTACTTCTTCACTAAGTGAATATCCAAAGTAAGACTTTAGTCCTAAGACATATGGAAATCAAACAAATCAAGATTCATATAAGCTGATGTCCTCTGGTTGACCTGTCATATGTGGAATTCAACTTAATCCTCAGATTTTGAACTGCACCCAGTCTATAAAAACATGTGGACTGGAAGGAGCGGATTGGGAGGCAGGCTGAGCTGCAACAGGCAGTGGGTGCTGACATTGCTCAGCAGTGCCCTCAAAGAGCTAAACCCCCTCAGGTCTGTAGGATGCATGTCCCTTCACTGTCCAGTTTGGCTTGTAATGGAGATCGCCTTGCAACCAAAAGCAACTGTGCTGTGAGATCAGTAACTACTGAAGCGTATCGAACTGGTAAAGGGCAACCTTGTGGTCTCATCTCTAGTGCTGTGTTAGACTTGGCAAAACAGCACTACAACATGTGTTCTGGTATTTGTTTCTGCCAGCTGTGCTCCATTCTGTATTTCAGGGGAAAAAGATCAAGCTCCTAACTGGAGTAATTTCAGTTCCTTTGCCTTTCTACAACAGAATCCAATACAGACAGTGAGCATAATTTGTAATATATTTAATAGGAATATATTACAGTAGATGATTGGAGTGATCCCTTCTCAGCATACTATTGCTTGCTATTTGTCAGCATTTTATAAAGCAATAGCTGCCCCTGTTCTGTGGCAATGTATATGCCTGTATTCTATCCTGCCTGTTACAAAGAGAGGTCTGACTCAATCTGTTTTGACCACTGACTCTGCCAGAATGCCAAAACACCGCTGTGAGCATCAGAGGGACATGCCAGAGATTAGACAAAGAATCCTTTGTAAAATGGCAGTACACAACTGCTCTGAATCCATCTTCAGCAGCATCAGGCCCTGCAAGCTGAGAGCACAAGAGAGGTTTGCTCTTTGAGCTACCCAGCTTGTCAGCGAGTCTCTTCCAGCCTATTCACCATCAAGCATAGGGACCAGAGCCAGGGGCCAAACGCAAAGCCAGCCAGAGCTGGCAGCCAAAGATGCTGAGGGATGCCCTGGTCCAGAGGCCAGAAAGGCACGAGGAGGCAAGGCCTGGCTGTGCTGTCCCCTGGAGGAGCCAGCGCAAGGATCAAGGAGCAGAAACAGCTCTGCTAGTGGAAAGATGAGGGACAAAGCTCAGTAGCAACAGGGGTATGCAGCTACTGCCAAGAGACACTGCAAGCAGATGAAGACAGTCAAGGTGATTGAACCCTCCACCAAATGAGCAAGGCACACATTTAGTAGTTGGATTTAGCAGATCATTTCAGTGGAAAAGCTGGGCCGCAGAGCTCCGAGCTCAGGCAGAGCCTTTGATCTTTCCCAGAGACCATACTGTAATAGCAGAGAGATGATGGCATAGTGAGTGAGGAGGAATACAGCTTGAGCAACTTAGTTCTACTCTGCTAAACCTACTCTTACTTATGAAGAGCTGGAGCTTGCAACATTTTTGGCAGAAAATGGATGAGAGTTGGTTTGGTGTTTGTTTTTTTTTTTGTTTGTTTGTTTTTGTTTTTTTAAATCCTAATTCAAAGAATGCTAATTCACAAATAGTGATTATTGCAGGATTTTAGGAACATAATCAGAAAGCTGGAAGGAGGCTGAGGGTAAAGTACGTGTCTCTGAAGTGTTCTGTAGACAGGTAGGGCTGGCTGGACCTCAGCCCTGAGTGAAGAAGCCAGCTCACCCCACCACCACCTCCAGCTCTCACCTGCCCCACTCCACAGCCCTGCAGCATGGTGAGCACGACCCATCGCACAAGAACCTACAATGCAACTGGGTCTTTAATGAGGCCATGATGCAATTATCTTCCAGAAAAATACATTGGTGGATGAACCAGTAGCATAAAAACATATTAGGATCAGTCTTTTAAAAAAACCCTCACTTGAACTCACCTGCATTTTTTACCTCTTTATATTTACAAAACTCTCAGAACCCCTTTAATCCCTCATTGCTGGTCTCATAAGCAATAATCTCTCACAAGACAGGCACAAGGAGGAAAAGGTTCCTTCACTACAGAAATCCTGCATAAAACAATACCCTTTGAAGTGTTTTTAGGAAAGATATTAATGTAGCTGAAAATGGCTGAATTATATAAGCTCTAGTGTAAGACTTTTTACATTTCATGGAAACACAAGTACAAAACAGCACATTTGTTATTCATTACATGAATCTCCATAAAAACCCAGTCTTGTAAAATGCAATGTCAGGAAAAATCTGATTAAATGACTCTGTGCTCCCTTGGGGAAAACCTACTTCAATTAGAAGAAATTGCATTAAAACCTGCATTTCCTGCTCCATTTCACCTTGTTTATCATTTTGATAACTTTATGCTAGGCTAAAGAAATGCAAAAATCAGTGAGTGTCAGGTAAGCACTAAAAAATATATGCATTTATTATACTCACCTATTTAGATTTAATGCTATTCAATTGTCTATTTTCAAAGCTTAAATACTTTCTTTGGGCTCAATTTTGTCATTTTGACATTTTTAATAATCTGAATATTTAACTAGGTCAGTCTTTGGCATAACTGGAGCTGCCTGCTTTAAGTTTGGCCAAGAACAGCCCTTGAACTGGACAGTCAAGGCTATTTTGAAACTACATTTAGGTATTTTCAGGCATTAAGTGAGAAATGTGGTTCTTGATTAATAAAAGTCTTTGGTGACTCCTCACAATAATTGCATCAGTATGAATTTAACTTTGATTTAGGAAGACAGTTGTGAGTGACTAGATGATTACTGGGAAAATATCTGAAGATTATCAACTATAATAGATATTTTGTCTTTTCCTGTCTTTGATTTGAGTTTGACTATTATGCAGCTGTGAATTCTTACTATTCAAGTGAATGTAGTTACTACTCTGTCAATATACAACCAGCATTAAAAACACTAGCTAAATTCATACCTTAGAACACTGAACATGTGGTATTGAGAAATAAAGCATGATACTTGTCTCCTTAAAATATAGATGTTCACGGCATATTTTCTATTGTACATGATAGACTGCAAGGGAATATATTGCACCAGATGAAGTGCATGACATCTGCTATGGTTAACAGATATTAATGAGCTTGCATATCTGTTCTCCTTTGATTTAATGGCCTCATGGCAAAACTGTGAATGCAGATGTAAAGGCAGATTTCATTGACTTCTTCATTTTCTACATCCTGGAGGCAGCTCAGGACAGATACTGGAGCAGCTCAGGGAAAAATTGGTTAAGTCATCTTCTGATAGGACACAATGCAGCCAGGTGCCACTCATCATGTCAATGTAGCACTCCCACTCAGTTTGACCCTCTCAAATACATGGTGCCCTCTACTTTCAATTTTGTTCATGTTTTACTGGTGAAATTTTTGGTTGCCTTCTGGACTGATGAATCAGCCGTAGAGAGGAGCAAGGCCAAGCAATACTCCTGCCAATGCAAGATCTGTTTTGCAGCTTTAATGCTATATCAAGAGTATACACTTCTGAGCAGTGACTTTCATTACTAGAATAATTTCTTGATTCAATGAGTTTTTGATAGATTTTCAGTTTCCTATGTACCTTTTTGAACAGCAGGGAGAGACCATCTGAAAAAGAACATTTTTGTAAAGGGCTGAGATGTTTATTCAGACAGTTTTCAACATGAAAACCCACAAAAAGAAAAATAACACATCCAACTTTTTCTACCCTCTGACTGGTAAAAATAGGAATTCATTCAGAAAGTAAAAAAATCGTATAATTCCTTGCTTCTGCCTATTGAGAATTTAACTTTCATCCTGCACAGAGAACATTATGTTTAGCAGAATACCCAAATGCAATGTGCAAAATATTAATCCTTGAACTTTCCCTTAAATTGTTGGCTGGTGTGCTAGACTGTAAAAAGAACTTTGTTACTCTGGATGCTGAGCACAAGGAAACAGATCTAACCTAAAGGAAAAGTTAAGGTCTAAACAAGGACAATTTTGGCTGAAAACACAGCAAAATTCAGGGTCAAAATGCAGGTAACAGTTGGAATAAAACTTTCAAAAATAATAAACAAGGCAGAAAGAAAAAAACAATCAGGATTCCACAAATAGCAAGACCTTGATAGAGTAGGTTATTAATATCTGGAAAAAATCCATAGATAACATCTTACAAATCAAAGAGAGGAATGTGAGAAATTTATCACCAGCATAGATCCTTTTCTACATAGATGCTGTATAATGCACAGACAGGAGTGTTTAATTTTTTTCTGTTTTCACATGAATGAAGATTCTAAGAGCATGACAAAGTACTTTCTAGCACTTTCAAAGAGGATATCAACAGCAAGTACACAGGATAAACACTTTTCAGGCTGCAGCCCTGAAGAACTTGCATAGAACATCCAATTTCTTCTGGAACTCAGTCAAGCTTTTGAACAGAAGCAAGATCATCCGCCTTTGATCAAAATTTTTTATTCAGTTAGTACTTAGTGACCTAAGATACTGCTTAAAATGCAGATTTATAGCTAGTCAATACCTTAACTCTGAATTAACAAAGCGTTCATATCTCATTAGCAAACAATTTGGCATGACAGAAGCAGATCAGTAGATCAAACTTGGTGCTGAGGTTCCTACATCTTTGTCAGATGTAGTTCAAGGAATTACTTTGAAGGGTAGTTTGTCTGGTTCCTGAAAGTCTCCACCTGCTGGGTGCTCAATGCTGTTTATGGCCAGTCATTGCTTTGGACTCTCTCCTCAGAGCTGGCATACATTCATGAGCCCTTGGAAGCAATTTTCCAATTTAGCTTCCTCCAAAGGAAATTTAAAATCCAAAATTCTGTTCCTAACTAAATGAGAAAACACTAAATGGAGATGATGCAGGGATTTGGTTCAAACCAGTCCAAATCCCACTACAACTGTAAACGTTCAACTAAAGTAACAGTGTTTCTTGCTGTGCCACCATCCATGTCTCATTCTCCACTGATTCTACCTAAACCCTCCCCCGTATTTGATAGTATGATTCATAACAGAACCAAAGTGCTACAGGAAAAAAAAATCAAGCTGCACCACTGTATGTCTCCCTTGAAGTTCTCCATAGGATTAACTCTCACTTGGACAACGTCAGTTCCTTTTAGCACCCTGGTAGCTGGTAGGTTGAATAAGCACTTCTGAAGGTACCATGTGGCATGTCTTCTGCAGAAGAGAAGAATAAAGCTCATTGTTTTGTTAGGCTATAGTACTATGGTCATTGCGGGAAAGTTTCACTGCCTGAAAAAAGTGTCAGGGTGCGAAAGAAGGAAAACCAGAAATTTACACAACTTCTTCGGGGCTAAAATGGTATCTTATATTTAGGAGCTCTTGGCATCAAGTATCCTTAGTTACCCATGGAAACTAGGCCTGTGTGAGTCAAAACCACACAGCTGAACAAAAATAAACACAACTGAAAATCTTCATTTGAGTTGGTGCAGGCAATAATTTTTCTATGTGTGTTCTTTGATAAGTTGAGAAGAAGATTTGAGAATTGTAATAATTTTGGGGCACTTATGATAAAAGTAAGAAAAGTAAAGCAATTCTGGACTACTTTCATAAAAAGAGTCAACTGCCTTTCAAACACCAGGGAAGATGCATCTATGCAAACCATGCACAGTACCACCATACTCTGGAACTCAAGCTCTCCAACAATGAGCAGGTCACTTCCCAGGCAGATGGAAACCTCCTATTCCAATCCCATCTGACTGACCCAGCACAGCAATTGGAATTTATATCTCTCTTTTCCAAAGACAGGACCCTAGCCATCAGACTGTATGTGTAGTACAGGCAATAAGGAACCTCCCTTAGCGTCTCTTCTCAAAGCTGCTTAATTTTGGCTAAATTATTGCAAATCAAGTTAAAATGATTGACAGTTATTATGGAGAGAGATAATGTTGAGCCTGTAACTCATGTGCTAATAAGGAGGGTCCATCACATTTCCTGCTAAATCTAAAATGTTTTAATTCATTTTCCTAACAGTTTTTAGTGAAAATTAATTAATGGGAAAGTAAGGGTTTTTTTCCAAGAAAATGTTCATCCTTTCTTCCACATTTTCTGACTAATCCATAGAGAACATGGCTATCAACTTCTGCACTTGCATCTCCCCCTTCTGTGGGAGAAGTTATCAGATAGATGCATGCAAAATGGAAAATGNTGCTGCAAATGGTCCATTGTTTTTGGGAAATGAATAGAGGGGGGTAGAATACATAGCTTTGATCACCCCCACACAGCGATAACTGGTCCCACCTGCTGAACTAGGACAGTAAATTACAAATTGAACACCTGTAAAGTATTCATCTGGTGAAGAACAGCAAGCCTCCTCAAGAAAACACAAGGGTTTTAGTCAAATTATTCTGAGTTGCAGAAATGGACTTTTGGGTGTCTGTATGTATGTATAAATAGACACACACATCACAATCCCAGTTCTAGCAAGGGGAATATGCAGATCTTGTCTCATTACTCACATTCCATTTTCTACCTTGCCTAAAGCACATTTAATGAGACCCCAGCATGGAGTATTTTTAAATTCTGGTTTGGAAAGTGTACGCACCTTTCTAGACTCTTACCTGGTTAAGCTCTTTTCGGACGAACATCTCTCAATTCCCCTGTACTTGAGGAGTACAGTATAAAGAACACTTTGTCAGTCTATGGGCAAAAAGCTCTCATAGAAAGAAATCTTTCACAGGTCTGTTGTGACCATTAAGGGAACTCTTTGGATCAGCACTGAAGACTTCTTTTGTATGTAACAACAATGGCTTGACTTGCTAGCACCATCCATTTTAGAGGCTGTAAATATTGATATATTTATTGTTGATAAGAAGTAAGTATTAGGGTATTTTTAGACACTTCACTCTGTGTATACTGTATGTAAAGAAAGCAATCTTAGGTGCAACTTAGACTACTTATTTCACATTTAGTGGCATAATTTTTTAATACAGGATTGTCTAGTATATTTTGCTTCAGCTATACGAAATTTCATATTATTGCTTGCCAAGTTATTTTAAAGAGATTTATAAAGACAGCTCATAACATCTTCAGAGGCTGAAAACCTGTTATATCTGTAGGAGGGATAAAAAGGAATATGAAAACCATTTTCTGGAAGGGGCTAATGGCTGAGAGCATGAGAAGAACCTGAGAACAATTTCAATGGTATTTACAAGAATGCATTTTTTCATTTAGCTCTTGGAAGAGGCTCTCATATGGGTCAAATGTCTTGGCAATTTGACAGTAAAATACAATTTGTGTTTGAAGCACTCTGAATCAAGGCTTCCAGAGTCTCATTTGTGGCCTGATAAGAAAAGTTTAATTTCAGTAACTGCAGACCTAATTCTCTACTTTCTTTCTTAAACCGCTAATGTTGCTGTCTTGTGACTACACTCCCAAAGTGATACAAAAGCCAGTCCCTGAATGCCAATACTAGGGCAGCTGTCACCAGGGCAGCAGGCCCAGGACAACTGCAAAAACAGTGTCTGGACTTCTGCCTTGTCTACATACAGGAAAGGACAGAGGCAAAAGTAAAGATGAAACAAGCACACCTTAGACACAGATTTTACTGTGTGACCTCTCACTGCGGCCCAGGGTATTTTACTCAGTGCCAGTATGCTTAGTATCCAAAGGCAGTTGAATTTTGTGGCTGAATAATCTATGCCATCAGGTCAGAAGAACTCCCCACTGAACAGGCTGTGCTAAGCAATGACCTGAAACAACAATTAATGAAGGTCATAAGCACACCAGAAGCATTTAAATGCTGACAGAAAGCAAAACCTTAGAAAAATCTTGCTCACAAAGATGATAAATCTCTTTAAAAATTGCATGATGGTTGGTAGTACATCCACTACCTCTGTTGACACATTCTTTTGTGAAAGAGCTGCTTTACAGTCACAGAGAGGATGTTGTCCATAACCCACCACACATCACTTTTCAAGGAAACTATATGGAAATCCTAATGTGTAAGCCCCATTTCTGATTAAATAAAACTTCTCTTGAGTTCTAATGCTCAAATCCTAAAGGAATTATATTGCTTCCTTTTCGTAGCAATTATGGGAAACTCTTCTTAGCAACACAGCCTGTTGATGTACATTGATGATAGTATGACTTTTCTACATAAACTCATAGTTGTATTTTGCATACATCCATCCAAAATCAAGTGTCATTGCTTTTGTTCTTAGAGTAGAAAAAAATAAAATTTAATATTGATTTGATGAAAGAGCACCTAATAAAAGATAGCTTCTACTCAGAGAATGGCATTTAAGTTACATTTCTTTTTGCTTTCAACAATGAGAAAGAACAGCAACGAAGACTCCGTGAAAAAACATTATATTTTAATTTCCATATAACAATCCTTATCAAAATAAAAGTGATTTCACATTAACCTTGAAAATGATAGCAGGCTGCCTAAACCTCAGGCCCTTCAGAAAGAAATAAGTATGAAGTGGAAAGGACATAAAGGTAAAAATGTTGTAATGGATAATACATTTATATAAGGATAACACATTTAAAATGCTGTTGTTTAGGATAAAGACAATCTTTGTAAAAAAAAAAAAGAGAAGAAAAATACTTCTGAATGTTACTATGCTACTATATAGACATTTGGTGAAGATTAGAACTATTACTCTAAGTCAGTGAAGCAGTGCTATTAAATACATCATTACATGGGACACTGCAATTACACAGAACAGTGACTCCTACAAAACTCATTTTAGAGTGGTCAATTCTAGTAATTTATGCCTACCATCACCGTAAGCAAATGAGATGAAGAACTCATTTTGTGACTGCTAGCTGAAAGAAGATAGAAGACGATAGGAAGTAATTGCCCGGATCAATATTTTATTTATTTTTTCCTCATTTATAAAATGGGCCTGCTAAATGTGTAGAAACATAAAAATGGAATAACACAGTGCATTGACTACTCAAGGTTGGCAAATGCTATGTTATAAAAGAATTCTGAAAGTGTCTATGTACCTCCAAGTGGTTAACTGATAAAATATCTATAGGAAGCACTAAGGATAAGTAGTGGAGTTTCTGGGTTTTGTAAAAACAATAAAAGTCCTGCTTGCACACTACAAAAGAGTTCTTCTTTGCAGTCCTTCATCTGGAGCTCTAGTCATGCTCTGTATAAAACTGAACGGATTGCCTAAGCTCATCCACAGATCACACAAAGAAAAAGAAAGTCTTCAAAGGGATTTGGAAAGGTCACAAGTTCAATTTCAAAGTTTGTTGAACTAGTGAAATGGCGAGAGTTACACAAATAGTAAAGAATTTATGTGCAATTAGTCAGATTGCTCATAGAATAAGGGAGGATAAAGGCAAGAAAATAATATTTGATAAGATTCCAATATGAGTGTCAATTTCCCTGGGACTGAAGTCTTGTTAGAAGTAATGTAGACAATCATACCAATTTTGGACAACCTGACCAACACTGCAGAACTGGTCAGAGAAGAAGGAAAGAAAAATATTCCATTTTTCTGATAAAACTCCAGAGTGAATTTCATAGATGGGATGCAGAAAAGCCCTTTTTGATTAATTCCAAAACATTTTTGAAAACTTCCTGCCATTACATGCCCAGTTTAGAGGCCTAACTGAATCACTCACAAATATGTTTCTGAATATGTTGTTCAATGTCTTCCATGACATTTTCAGTAAAACCTGCAATGAATAAATTTTTTCAATTTCTCAGATAATTATAAGTAATAAAAATACAATAATAAGTAATTAGAAAAAAATTGGGACTTAGGACATGGGAACTAACAAAATTACAAAAAAATGTAATGGGATTTTTTAATGCCACAAAAATTATAATACAGCTTCCACTCTCCTTTCTAGACTCATGGGGAAAGGTTAATTGGGTGCAGGCAGAGAGAACATGGTTTAGTGACTGAGCAGAAGTACTGTCTGGGTGTAATTACTGCCTAAGCTCCATTCAAGCTGCAATATGAGTATCCTAAAGTTGAGAGGTGGAGACATCTCAGCATGAAATATCAGCAAGGAATATGAGGCAGAATAGGCAATGTGAAATGTGGAAAGTAGGCATGCCTGCACACTCATTCCTTGCTCCATTGAAAGTGTTTCATATATGTAAAGATATCAAGCAGTGAGAACTTGGGGAATACTAGAACTAGTGGTTTGTATTCAGCATTTGTCCTTATTTACACTTCCTCCTCAAGGCATTAGAATGGTTTTTAATGACTTGAGCACATATGATCTTTTCCATATGCCTCCTATCTCACTGAGTGAATACATTAAATAGCACTTGATGTTCTGTTATCTCCTTGCTCAACATACTGTGTACATTTCTCACAAATATAATAGATACAGTCCTGGGCTGTTTTGTTGTACACACAGAACCATCAGGTGATTTGCAAATTTTATTGATATATTTTCTTGACCCGTAAGGTGAGGGAATAGATACCAGCACCATTTTACAGATATGGTACTAAGTCAAATAGAGATTAAAATTAAGACTACTTAGTAGTTTTAAAATTATTTTGAGATGCCCTGGGACTGACTTTTCAGCACAGGTAACATTTGTACATATATATCATTAAATAATACATTATTATTGCATATTAATTATATGATATTATATTGTTAATATATTCTGAGAACACTTCTTTTACGTTGAGCTGTGCCTGGCATTGCCCATACTTCTCCAAATTAGAACCATGCTGCTCTCAGGCAAAGCACAGATGATGTACAGAGAAACCTACAATTATAGGCTGTTCCAAGTCCTGTTTATGTGATTGCTCACTAAAGCATAGGAAAGCAGCAAAAACTTCTATTTTCTTGGACCAGAGTCTTGTTAACTGCATGAGTATCCTACCTTCTTTAGCAGTCCCTTGTCCCATGCAGTGCACATCTCAGCTTTCACAGAAACAGAAGCAGTGGAATACAAACAGCAGTCTTACTAAACATACTTAATTCTCTGCGTGAGTGAACGGCAACATAAAGTAACAGTCCCTTTTGACAGACCAAGAGATTCCCCTTCCAAAGACTGTGAATTTTTCAGGAATAATTTAACAAAAGCTACAAAACGGTATTTCATTAAGAATATAAAATGGAAATAATTTGAACAAAGAATTCTAAGTATGGTAATAAATATAATTCATAAAGGACCTTGCAGAGTCCACAGTGCATGAAGGAAGGGAACAAGGCGGCTGTCATCTGCACTGAACAAAGATGTGGCATTCATACAACTATTTTGACATGTATCTTTAGTTTCTGAGCATGATTTCCAATACATACAGAAGCAAGTCTTAGCCAGGTGGATTCATTAGTTAGAGCATCTGGAGTGACATATTCACTCCCAAATTTCTCCCTTTCAGAAATTTCACTATTTAAAAAGTAAAATATTTATTCTATCTCTCTATTATAAACTCAGTATAAGATTAAAGTTATCTTTTTCTGTTTCAAATAACTTAGAGCAGTTGAAGTCTGCTGCCAGCCTGGCTCCCTGTGTCTCACAAAGCATTAATGGTACTATTTCCTGAACCTCATACTTTCCTGGTTTTAACAGCTTAAAATCAAATTACAAGCTCAAGAATCACAGTTACAGCCTTGATACTGCAGTCTAGCTGATTTTCTGCAATATCTGAAAACTGGTTTTTTTTCTGAATACAGTTGTAGCTTGTTAGACTTATCAGGTAAATGAGCTTATTTTACCCTATGAGGTGAATATTTCTTTGGAAGTAAATAAATACCAAACCTTGTATAGTGAACAGCAAAGATACCAAAGTATTGCTCTTCTTCTGCTGCAGCACTGTATTCTGAAATCAACACAGCAGCTTGCACAGCTAATGGACTGTGCTGGTGAGCATTGCTCTCTTCCTGTAAAGATCTGTGCATAAGGCACTGCAAACAGGGCTGATCAGAGCAGGTGAGGTTTGTCAAAGGCAACTTTTGCTCTTGTTCCAATTGACATTGCATTCTGGTGCTGACAGCTGAAAGTTAAAGTTCTGATAAATTAAGTTTTTTGCATTATAAACATTTTCTTTTTCCTTTGAAGGCCCATTCAATCTAGAAAACTGATGGCCCTTGGCAGTACTGGTTATTCTAATGTGGTCACTAAATATCCAAGAAGGCTTTGACTTGTAATTTCTCCCTGAATTTTCAGATCTGTCTGGACTCTGCCCAAGGAGTGAGCAAAAGCACACAGTTTCAGCAAGCCAATAACTGACATGTTTACAGCAATGGACAGTTCTGTTCTCTGATCTGTTTTGTGGTCTCTGCACAGGCAAACAAATAACTTAAGTAGGAGTTTTGCCTGTGTAATGAATTTAGGAAGCCTTCCAAAACAGGAATAATATGTGTGGATAGCAGCAGTGCAATAAATAGCCAAGTTTTTTCTCTCCAATTATCTGCAGAGAAAGAACAGAGACAGGACTGAGCAACAGAATTCGGATCCAGACTCAAGTTTCAAATCACCAGTAGAATAAAGATATTCTCATAGTTTGTTTCTGACCTCTGAACCCCCAAAAGCCAGGTACAGGCATTACAGACAGAGATTGAGACAGCTACTATTTTCTCTGAGTCTTAGAAGCATTTTAAAAATCATTTAACGTTAATTATTCAAATCAGGGCACATGAAGATAGATCCCTGTTCTACAAATGATAGACACATAGAATTTGTAAAGAAAAATTCCATATGTGCAGCTAAACCTTTCCTGAGTTGCAATCATATTTTGACAATATTTACCATTTCCCAGATTACTGGCTTTTTCTTGAGTTTTGTACTCTTTGTTTTGCCACTGAAAAAATACTGTGCAGTGAAACTTTTTATTAATACTGCAAACGTGTTCTCTAAGAGAATAAATTAGGAAAAATCCTGCTTACTAGATGGACAATCAGAAGTGACATAAATTGGGCTTGAGGGAGAGTATAGTACAAAACTGTAGTCTCCTTCATCCTAAGCAAGGACCATTAATTACAGGCTCTTGGGCAAAAACAGTATTTTTTTTTCTAGAACTCTTGTGACTTCAGCTTGCTTTTCCATAAGCTCTTATGGAAAGCACAAGAAAGAACATGCTCCATTTTCAGTTGAAATATGTTTTCTTCAGCTAGAAATGAATGGATCCTAGAACTCTGCCTGAGTGAGAAGATCTGAACTGTCTGTATGTCTTATTGATCTGCCTGATGTTTGGTTTTGATTTGGACACTGAAAAAACCCAACAAAATCCATTGTTACGTTGCTTTAGTGAACAAGAATTAGATCCAGCTGAGGAAATTTTTACTTTGTCCAATGCCACAGTATCCACAGTGGTGCCAGTGATTTAAGGTAAGGCTCTGGTCAATGCTAACCTAGTCAAACCAATGCTTTTGTGCTAATAAATGATATTATGAGGAAGAAGTAAAGAGCCGTGTTAATGTAGGTATCTAATCCTGGCCCCAAGTGAAGATGTCAGTGCTGTGCCACACAGAAAATCCCTCCAGACTGGATCTGGATACTCACTTGCATATACTCTTCAGCTAGTACTTTCCTGCCCAGATGATAAACTTCATAAGGTGTACCATAGTGGCAAGCCTGTGCACTCTACCTTTAATAGGAGGGGAGGGCTGCTTGAAGAAAGAATTTGATTGTTTGGAACAAAGCTTTCGGCTCAAGCTGCATGACTCAGTCCATTTACATCATGAAATGCTATATTCAATCTTAGAACACATTACCTTACCCATTGAACAGTCTTCTGTTAAGTATACTATGAACTAGTCGATAATGCATTTGAAGTAACAATGCTGTGAGTAGACCTTGATTTTACGCAGTCCTGAGTGACATATGAAATCTCTCTGAGGTTAACACTGAACAAACAAATACTGATTTCAATGGGACTTATGGAAATCTAACCTCATATGAACTATGTTTAACAGACAGATTGGAATATTTTGGACCTGCATGCTTGGGTTTTATCTGCCAAAATACAAATGACAGTGGGGAGTGTGGTAAATGCTGTCAAGAAGTTTAGGAAGCAGGGATTCTTTTATCTTTCCCACTTACGTATTTTTATGCTGGCTAGGCAAAGCACTAATATGCTGTCTAGACATTTATATAGAAGCTGATTTGGTTTGTAGGATAGTAAGTTATATAAATGACTAATTATCCCATATCTTACATGAGCCATCTTTCACTGCCATTTTATTGAGTATATTAAGAGGCATAATCTTTATATGGTAAATCCTGAAATATCCCATGTAACTTAATTTTCATAGATAAGAAATGTAAAACAGTCTTTCTAGTGTACCATGATTTTCTTCAGGAAGTAAATCCATTAGAAAAAGAAAACTTTCTGATGCAATGACAGGGAGCACAGTCTCATATTCTGCATGTGGGATTGGGACTCAAATTATTGTTCTAGTTGCTACAGGGCAGCTCTGTTTATCAGATCTACCCAACTTTTATCAAGCCATGTGAGAGACATCTTAATCATGAAGTGCAGGATTCAACCTACCTAACGTCAGCTTTCTGAGGTTAGGCAGATGGTACTATCCTCAAGGTGATGCTTACACTCAGAGGAGGGGAGTCCTCTTTGAGATACCTGTTGTGGGACTGAGTCCATGACCCTTCAGAGCCTCACCTCTCTTGCTGCTGACTATTACAAGACCACAGACATTTGGCTTAGACTTGGTCATAGCCTTCTGAAGTAGGATGGGACGAATCCTGCGTTTCTTTCTCAGAATACTAATGACAGAGATGAAATAAGGTTTCAAAATTTGGATCTGGAGACTCAGCTTTCCCCAAATGACAGCTACATGATGCCTTTGTTTTTGCTGAATCCATTACAGAGAGAGGTTCTCACAAGTATTTAGACTGGTACTAAGCTCAATCAGGACAAACTGAAGGAAACATTCCTGTGAGATATAAACCAACCAGTTGATAAGACTGCCTACCCTGAAGGCAGCTGAAAACATAAGGCACCAACTCGTTTTGAGTTTGTTGTTCTAATGTCTGACATGAGAACAATGCTCTCAACCTGCAAACAACTGATTTTCCTCACTGTCAGCAGGATGTATTCCAACCTGGATATTTCATATTCATCTGATGCTTTGCAACACCATTTTGAATACAGATAGATTTAAACAGTAATAATATGAGGGCCTTCAGATAGTTGCCTAGGTCATGCTGGATAACTCAGAGACAACAGAGATGAAGAAACAGTTGGTTGAGAACATGAAAATATGTTAGTTTAAACATTAGACATGATTTTCAACAGGGACTTGTTGAAATCACATTATTGTGCTCTTGAAACCAAACAGGTTGAAAGCTTCTCTAAAATGCAAAGATTCAGTAACACTCAGAGATGCTTTGATTAAGATAGAAAGCCAGTACACAGTACATAACATTATACCATGAGCCTGAATTGTTGATGCCTTGTTAATACATATACCAAAACATGAGGTTTTGTTCTATAATACTGATTAGGCTAAATATATTGCAGTCAGGTTTTATTATTTCCAAATAAAAAGCTCTGTGTATTAAAAGAAAAGTAAACATGTGCATTTTACAAAAACATATTTGGGACTAAACTGACCAGATTCAGTAAAATTACACAGACTGAGCTCAGTGTGAGTCAAAGCATCTTCACAAAACATTCTTTTCTTATGCTGTCCATTTTACTTTCCTGCAAATCAAGTCAATCCAAAGATAAATAGTGTAAAATACAATGAATAACAGTTGTGAGGTCAGAAGCGGGTCAAAGAAGGATAAAGAATTAATCTCAAGACCAAAGACCATTGTATTATGGATACACAGGTTATAAATGGAGCAACTCTATAAATTGTAAATGCAATTTGGCAGGCCAAGGCTGGTGATTGACACCCTTTTCTGGCCATTCACAATCAGCCTGCTGCTACACACATCCACCTACTGAAGTGAAAATACAAAACACTATATGGGAATTGATTAATCATCATAGAAATGCATTGTCATCCAATTTAATTATTTAGTTTGATTCAAATTCATTGATTTTCCATATTTTTCTGGGATGGATAGTAGCCTCACTTCATTATAATATGCCAGAAAAGTACACCCAAATATCACTTCACTGTAGAAAGACTGGTGTCAGCTGATATGCAACAGTTCCCAGTAGATGGGACACCTATCTTTAATACAGTGACAAGACATATAACTGCTTTTACACATACCAGTATCAGGAATTCCTACATGATTCATCTACAAGGGCTAGTTCTGAGTACCTACTGATGAAATATAAAAAAAAAATTAGAAATTTAGTTAAACCTTGTCAGTGGTAAGACACTTTTTAACTTTTTCAGTCCAGTATTGGCTGTCTTGCTAAACACGATAGATCTTCTCAGTTTTGAATTTTCTTCCTGTTTAGATATTCAGTCTGGGGACAGAATAGCAAACACAATGAAAGTACAATACTGCTGGGACACTGCTTACAGGGTCTGTGCAGGGGGCACGTCACAGCAAGGTATTCTAGTCTAAGCCAATGGCTGCAGATTGATCATAAGAAAGAACATAAAGGGAATACTGGCAAAAGGATAAAAATCCAATCTGATGCTCCAGTACATGTCGCAATATTTACACTTAAATGACATCAATTATGAAGAAAATGCGTGCAGTGGAGATAATGCTGCCCTCACTAGCACAGCCTCTTCTTCCTCAAAAAGGTATTCACTTGACTTTCAGAACTGGGTTTTTTTTACAAGAGTTAATATCCTGTGCTTTACCTCACATATCACTGTCATGGACAAGAACTTCTACATTCTCTAATAAGCAGCTACTCTAAGTTTTGTGACAAACTTCACAAGAAAATTTCAGAAACTTATCTACTTTTCCATCTTCCTTTGTTTTGTAGCATGCTCAGCTGCAGTCACACTTAAGGCCATATCTATTTCTTCTGCTTGATTTTAAACTCTGGGGTCTAGAGGCTTAGCCATCTAAGTTTATTGCTAATGAATGGTGATAATCGACCCTGAAAATGAAGCTCCAGAAAAACTGACTTCAGTACAAGTACTGGAACTTCATATGACAAAGGGACTACTTCAAAGCTGGGGCCTGACATTATACCTCAGCTGGAGTATCTCCACAATCCCCATTCCTTTCTGCAGCTAAGACAATCCTGTCCATTTGGGAGGTCCTTCTAGCACTGAAAGAGAGTAGTCATGGATAAAGCACAGAGTGCCACTGTTTGTCCAGAAGATGAAGACCTGGTGTTTTTGTGGCAGAATATGGCCAACAGAGATAAACAACCCCTTCCAAAGGATGTTTATTAGTTTCTCAGTAAAGAACTACCAGGCACAACTCAACTCTAAACTGGCTTCAGGGCTAATGCTGCCTTAGCTCCTTTTTAGCCATTGTGGAGGATGAACAGGAACATTTTGGTTCACCTGCTCCAATGTGAGTGAGTAACCAGTCTGTGGGACTGAGATTACTCTGCCCAAATTGTGAGAAGAAGAAATTTGATATGCTTCAGATTACTGGATTGGATACTCAGCTGGTAAAAAGCAACATAAAACAAACTGATATTTTTTGGTCAATGTACACCACTTATGTCTGTGATCCATTGTGTTTTCCAATATTGAAATATCTAAAGTCAAAGAATTAAAGTATTTGTAATCTTGGTATCTCAGCTCAAGTAGCTACAAGTCCTGAAAAAGTTAAAGACAAAAATTCTTTTTTGATCATTAGGTGCTAGACATAAGAGCAAATGCCATTTTTGAAAGTGAAAATGAAAATATAAATTATACAAACAGTTCTCAGAATTTATACAGTGCCACAGAACATTTCTCTTGAATTGCTGTTTAGGAATTAGGGCTTGCTATGGTGACTGAGCCCAGGTGCACTGGCTGACGTCCATTTGAGCAATTACATTCAGCTCAAATTCCTCTTTTCAGGGAGCAATGTATTCTCTCTTCATCCTGACACATTGTACAGTGGTGTTGCCTATCATTTCAAAGCTACACCCAGCCTCAGAGACACCTGTACTTTACTGATAGCTGAAAAAATCCTTGTACTCATAGTTCATATTCCCTTTCAGACTTTGCTCTGCTTCATGGAACAGCTATTGCATGTCTTGTGTTAAAGTGCTCAGCATCTTTTGCAAACAGCTTTGAGAGGCAGAGAAGAGCAAGTGAGTCACACAGACGATAGACAGTCCTCCCAAATAGTAAGGAATGAGAAAGCATAAAGGGATAGAAAAAGAGATCATAGCAGCAGCTCCTGTGTCCAGAGGCACCACAACACCTCTTTGTAAGCTTATCTGGAAAAGTAGACAATAGTTCGCATCTGTCCCAGCCATCAGTCGCTGAGATATACACAGAACATTAAAAGACATTATTGTTCCCTAAGACAAAAAATTTCCTTCAGTCCTTTTTCATGCCTAGTATCCCACCTGGAGTAAATACTATGTAATATCCTTATTACTCAGCCCACGCCTGCATTAGGCAAACTACGTCACCACTAATGTGTGAGTGCCTGCAAGAACTGGATATGAGGAAAGTCAAAGGGTAAGACAAGAGCAGGAAACAAGTCAAAGGGTAAGACAGAAGTATGAAACAAGTCTGACCTTACCATTCATTGCTGTTCTGTTTTTCTAAGTCTTTCACTTTGATATGTCATCCTCATTCCCTTTTTCCTTCCCCAGCCACAGCTTTCTGTCTCCATAGTATATATTCTTTTTTGGTTTCATTACCAAGAGAGGTGTACTTCTAAATCCATTAAATGTCTGAAGATGTTTAGCCACAAGGTGTGGAAAAGGGCACTTTGTTTTGTCATGGAAGTAGCAGCAGTGTGCACTGGTGTCTGATGACATGTCCTTTAAAACAACAGGCGTCCCTCACTCTCTTCTTTAAATCAGTCTTTCACTTTTTAGTGTTTTCTTTTTTCTTTTATCCTAATTCATGTCTGAACCTGGTTCAACATCTTCAAAACGCTATCAAGGTGGAGCCAATTTCTATTCTAGTATGACTGTCTGCTAGTAAATCATGACATACTTAATTTTTACTTCATTAGTAGTTTAGTAGAAATGCCAGTACTACCCATGATGCCACCATAGGGCAAAAAAAGGCTTTATGAGAAAAACATACAGGAAGAGTTGTTCCTACACAAGAAACCAATAAAAATATCTTTATTTTACTACCATTCAATACATGGAAGGGGAAAATAAACCCAGTGGTGTACTTGCCAAATGGAAAAGTGCCAACTTGGTTAAAGGGGAAAAAAATATTTTCAGACCTCTGACAAGATTTTCAACTAAATAAATGTGAAATTAAATTAAACACAAAAGAATGCAATTTTTCTCTTTTACCATAATTGTTTATTCCTCCTAATAGTCCTGTTTACTCCTTTTCTGCCTCTTGATCTGACTTGATGGAGTAGCCACCTTTCTCTGCTGCTCATTGTAATCTCACACTGGGCTAAAGAACAGAGGAGGAACTGAACAAAGCTGTTGATATGTAAATAACAGCTTTGAAGACAGAAATACCAGATTGTTTCTAAAAAGAAAAATGCAATTGCTTTTTTTTTTACTAGATTATATAAAAAATAATCCTGATGTATAATTCAAATGGTGCCTGAAATTAAATATTCCATTATTCCTGAAGAATAATTGTTTCAGTCAAACCAGGTATTTCCAGAGAGCCGAGGAAATTGTATTGAGTTCAAAATGTTACACTCTAAATGTTGTTAACAAAATTGCTTATTTCAACTCTATTTCATGCTTCCATGTATTTCCATGCATTTCATTAGGAGTACCTTTTGACAGGACATTTTAAGAGATGGGATGATTTTCCTCTCCAAAAAAACAACTGAAGGCCAGATTCTCATGCTTTGGCTCCTCCTATGTGGTATCTGAACTACAAAGTCACAGAGATGGAAGAGATCGCTGCTCTCTGGACCTCTGGTCCAATCTCACTGCTCAAGCAGGGCCACCTATAGCTGGTTGCCCAGGACTGTGTCCAGACAGCTTTTGAAGATCTCCAAGGATGGACACTTCACCACCTCCTTAAGGAACCTCTTCCAGCGTTCAGTCAGCCTCACAGTGAAAAAGTGTTTCCTGATGTTCTGAGGGAACCTCCTCTGTTTTAGTTTGTGCCAATGCATGGTTCCTCTGCTCCCAGAGAAAACCTTCACTGAATACAGAATTTATGATAAATAAGCTTCAAAATTCACTGAAGTCAATAGCCAGTGACTTCAACATTTCTGGGCTTCGGTATAAGTAGAAGGATGAAATTAGGTCTGTTCTCCTGCAAGTACTATTCTAGTTTGCATTATTAAGTCCATGAAGTGTGTCCATGGAATGATTTATAGGGCTTTCACTATTCAGTGAGATACCCTAATGCTTTAGTCTAAACCTGCAGTTGGTGGTGTGCAGATAATTTCCAGATTAAGAGTTGCACATGCACGAATATAATAGAATGGGCCTTAAAAATTGAAAGGGGCTTGATGCAAAACAGACTCAGAGGGGAGTAATTGCTGCTGAGGCATTGCCCCAGAATACCCAAGGAGAGAGTTATTGATTGTCCTTATAAATAAAAACTAACATGATTCAGAAAATATTTATCTGAACTACCCAAAATGAGTATTTTTATGAATGTTTTTAAAAAATGTTTTTAAATCTTCATACCCAATAGTAAATGAGTAGAAGTGAACACATCTGTTATTTTAGCCCCATCTTTGTCTGAGTGACGTCAGGTGTCTTAGCGTCTGAAAGTGTCTGTCAAAGACTCCTTCCCAGTGTTTAGAAACAGTTAAATTTACACCTTTTGCAGAAAATCATGGGGCAACTCATGAGAATCTCAGGTGAAGCTCAGGTAGCTCACAAATTATGTAGTGGCCTCCGCTAAACAGCCCAGTTTGCCTCTTCTTCAAGAACTTTGGTGCAGACAGTTGTTCTGGTATTGATTCTGTCCACATTCTGAAAATGGGCAAAGTGATGCTGACTTCTGCTTTCCAAAAGGTTACAGTTCTGCATGATGATAAATGATGGGTAAGCATTACTAGTAGAAAACAGTCAAGGTGCCTGATAGACAAAAGGTCAATAAAAGTAAATCGCTTGTATTGCCTGATTATGTTGGCACCAATTCAAAATGGGGATCTAAAACCACCTGCTCTTATCTGACATGTGGGCTGTTTAACTACATTTGTTTCAATGATACTGATGTAGAAAAGACAAGTTCTACATTGCTTGAAGTCTGATTTTTCTTGTTCTTAGTGACTATCAGCAATATGACACTAGCATTGTCATGGTAAGCAACATTTTTTTTCACAACTTTTTTTTAATAGGAAAATAAGATATCTTCATAGTCTTTGGTACAAGTAGGTGAAGAAGATACAGCATCAGAAAGAAAAGGACCATAGTTTTTTTCCCCCAAAAATGTGGTGAATTAGAAAGACTCATAACCAAGAAAAAGAAATGCTGAATGAGAGAGATTACATGAAAGTGAACAGAAATGGTAGAGCAGAGGCACAGGGTAGTGTGAGAGTACCTGGCTTCCAGGTGGAGCCTGAGAAGTTAAGAAAGTAGAAGTTCATTTTTT
This sequence comes from Sclerurus mexicanus, assembly GCA_013396755.1. Taxonomy (NCBI): domain Eukaryota; kingdom Metazoa; phylum Chordata; class Aves; order Passeriformes; family Furnariidae; genus Sclerurus; species Sclerurus mexicanus. The sequence continues at coordinate 1,008,591 of VWZF01004618.1, read as the reverse complement.
GCCCTTGGAGACACAGACATAGGAGCATGGGAATGTCTGCAGTCTCAGAACAAATGGATCCTAATGCAGGTAGAATCCATCTAGGTTTGATATCCAAGGTTCACTGCTCATCAGTGAGAGAGGAGCACCAAGATGATTAGAGGGATGAAGCATCTCTCCTATGAGGAAAAAGTCAGAGAGATTTGGGATTGTTGAGCCTGCAGAAGAGAAGACTTTTGGGTGACTTAAATGCTGCCTTCCAGTACCAGAAGAAAGCCTACAAGAAAGATGGAGAGAGATTTTTTACAAGGCCATGTAGTGATAGGACAAGGTGGAATGGCTTTAAACTGAATATTAGGAAGAAATCCTTTACTGTGAGGGTGGTGAGGTACTGAAATAGGTTGCCCAGAGAAGTTGTGCATGCTCCGTACCTGGAAATTGTTCAAGGGGGTTTTTTTTTCCCTCTGGGATATCTAGCACTGGCATATAAGACAACTGCTTCTTTCAGGCAGTGCAATGATTTCCATTCCATTATGGACTTCCTTGGCCCTCTGTGTCCATTCTCTGAAGCGGCTCAAAAGGACAATCCATCTCAATGCAGGGGACAAACACAAGGTGGAAACTATCATATGCATATTATGTAAGAAACTGTTTGGACCAGAGCATTAGATTACACTTCTCTCTGAAGCTGCTACAAAGCTACATGCTCAAGTGCCAGGCTGAATCATTCACCTGAAATGAATTCTCCAACTGAGGCAATTCAGCAACTCTCTAGTGGGGTGTTGGGTTTTTGCATCATGACCTTGTACTATAAGAATGCCCTTGGCCACTACCATGCAGTTTAGAAAGAAGAAAAAGGAGAAAACCACTTCCCACAGTGTTCATTTGACCGAAACCAGAATTAAACACTGTTCTTCTCAGCTCACAACCTCCCCATTGTATCCAAGTCTGGGATAAGAATAAAGCATATGAAGTCTATGCCCTTCAGCGTAGATCACAGTGGAAATAAAAAAAAAAAAAGAAAAAAAGAAAAAAAAAGAAGAAAAAGTGATGTTAAGAAATTTCAACTTGCTCACTTTCTTCTAACGTGACTTATAAAAGGCTCAAGTCTCTGAACTCTAAAGTCTCTGGACTCTAAAGTCATCATCTCATAGAAAAAAATACATATATTTAATGGTATATACTAGTAAAAATCCCCTTTACCTCTAAGTAGACCAGAAGATTAAAGTTTCTGCCAATCTATTGAGAGAACAGTTGGGCTGCAGCATCATACATGCCCTCTGTATATTCCAAGGCAAACAGAGCTCACTTTTAATTAAAGCACAACTTGGGCAAATAACTTATGGAGCTAGGTATTAGTCAGAAGTCATGTTGATCAAGAAACTGCACAAATGAACTTAAAAAAAGGGTGGGTTAATTAAACAGAAACTATACAACCTTAGGCACAGAGTGTGTTTTTTTCTGCCTGTGGATGCATAACACAAAAGAATCTCAGTTCCGATATGGCCTTTCATGCCACTAGGAGGTAACATTTGCTACTACTATGAATAACATTTTGCATGTATTTATTTATTTTCATTCACCCAAATGCCATCTCTATTAGGAAGCTGAAGTCTGGAATATCAACCATTACCACCAACAGGATGCTATCATGCACAAAGTATACAGTCATTTGAATTAAAGGATCTCAAAATGCTTAAAAAGGTGTTCTTCAGAAACCTTTACATGTTTTTAACTGCTTATCTGCAATAGCACATCTGTGAGATTTTTATCCTTGATTAGATTCATTTTCTAGTGCATCTATCACTGGTGAATTGAGAGAAAAATGAGACATTCAAAACGTCATACTTGCACTTTGATCTTAAATCTTTCACAAAAAAATCCTTACAAGGACCAAAAAATGTGACTTCTTATTTATTTAATCTGAGCCTAATAACTGCAAAAAAAAATATGGGTGCAAGCCCGCTAGTGCCACTTAGCATTTGAAGAGAGCCTTTTGTGAACTTTGCTATTAAAATGGCCGTGAAAGTAGGAAGCAACTATAATTTGGCTATGAATCATGGAGCTATTCACTGGAAGATTCTTAGCAAAGACGAAGGCCCTGCTGTCCATTATAAACCCATGAACTGTCTTCAGATAAATGCAGCTTGTCCTTCATTGTAAAGCTACTCATTGCGATCCACCCAACGGTCTCCATTGTTCACCCTAATGAAAACGCACTCTGGAACAGAGAAGCTGGCTAATTCATTACAGCAGAGACTAATTTTTTCAACCAACTGCTTTGTACTGCAAACTGCAAAAATCCCCAGTGCAAGCTGGTTTTTTTTTTCCCCCACAAAATTTAACCTTTATTTTCAAATGGCAAAACCTCCTCTTTCTTTAAAAAAATAAATAATAATGGTGTTCCTTTTGTGTGTATTTAGGAGAAGGGTAAATCTCAAAGAGCTTTCCTCTATATCATCTTTAAAAAGAGTCTCTTTTTGGGTTTTATGCATCTACAGAGGCTTTGAACAAGAGGAGGCAATTTATTAGGCTACATTTATCTTCCTCCTGGCTCCTTTAAGTTACTATTTGTCTAATATTTGTTAATTGCTGCTAAAGATGCTGTATCAGGTAATGCCTTTAATTTCCCTCCTGAGCCTGGAACCACAGGAAAGACAGTGTATCTGTGTATGTCACTGTAGAGTAGCAACAGTAGCTTTGGGCTACAGCTGCTAAAAATAACTTGCTCTGTGCTGCAACTCAGGTATGAGAGATTCAGACCATTCATAAGAATTCCAATTAAAAGCATCAGATGGAGTGGTAACACCCTCCTCCATCGCTCCGGCAATTCCTTTTTGATGAGTTTGTGCAGTGGGGGAGTTTTGTCTTGTTTTGCAAGTTTGCTGTTTTATGAAAGGCACAGTATTTCTTTTGATTTTTTTACTGGGAACCAGAGTTTTTTTAGAGTTTAAAGAGAAGTGGTCATAATTTTAAGTCCAGACAGACAGCAAGGAAAAAAACCAACACAATTTTTCAAAGACATACAATGTTAAGACTGCTGGCGGGTTTTTTTAAAGGAAATTAAAACAATAGTCTTCATAACAAATAAAATCCCTTTAGCACTAATATGAAACGTGGCCTCCCACATACATTTAATTAGTGTATTTTCCTTTGTGTAGTCTCTAGGGGCAAGGTTGACCTACTCTTACCAAAGCAAGCATCCTTGAGACAAGCAGATCCGCTGAAGTTGAAGAGATTGATCATGCATGTAAATCTCTTATCACCTGGGCCTTACAATAAATGCTGCACAGTGACAGTCAGAGGAAGAGCTGAAATCCCACCTGGTGACCCTGGGAAACAGGCTCTTAGGAAACCAAGCGAAGCCAGAGGCAGTGACTTGTATCACACACTGCGATGGCTCTGGGGATGGGGGCAGAGGCTCTTCCTCAGTTTCCTTCTTTCTCAAAAAGCCATCCCAAAAGCCACGTAGCTGACGTAGCTGGAACAGCCACTGACTGCAGCAGCTTTGGCTACTGACTTTCCAAGGAGAGGTGGACAAAGCCTGGCCCTTTTCCTGAACACTGACTAGGACAGGCACCCACGTGTGAGTGCAGGTTGCTCCCATTACACCACAGGCAGCAGCATCCTGGGGAAGCTTCCAGCCAGGGACCGTGCTGGGGCTGGAGGGGCACTCAGGTTCCATGTCCCACACAGGGGCAGGCAGAGGAGCAGCCATGGTGCCTGGCTGGCTGTCCACCTCCCCATAGCTCAGGCCATAAGCTGCTGGCCTGCACTGGAAGGAAACAGCTTAAATCAGGACCAGCCATGCATGTGTTATTTGCCCCAGTACTCAGGCTCCTCTACCTGTTTTACCTCTGCTTTGGCCTTTCCCTGCTACTCACTAAGGGGACAGAACACCTGGATGGTGGTGGCAGCTGTTTCTCTACTGTTTTCTTCCTCAGGGCATTCACTCCATAAAGGGAAAGGAACTTCTCTGCTCTGTGTTAAGCAGCAGGAGCAGCGCAGACAAAGGCTCAGCTGTCCCAGCAACACCAATGATCTACATCGGGATTGAGAGTGCCAATAAAAAACTGAATTCTTTTATTCTTTCTTCCAGTTGAAAAAAACTGGACATCTTTTTTCCCTGTTCACTTTGGTCTGCCAAAGTAAAACAAAACAACGTTCTTATCAAATAGTTTTTCCATCAGAACATCTCTTCAATATGAAAAAAAATGTTTTGTCCTGTGGCAGACATACAGTAAACAACAGGGAATTAAGGACTGGTTGCATCTCTACCACTGCTTCCTTCTTCCAGAATGGCCAGTGATAGCAATACTTTTGGGACCTGAACTCCAGGCTCCAGACCCAGCCCTGACTGAAGGGATTCCAATCTGCACCATCTTATAGTGAGCTAGCCACTGTACTATGTCATTCTCTTGCTCTTGACAGTGGATGCTCTAGTACTTACAAAAATGTCTTTCAAAGTTGTAAATATCAAGGAAACGCACTGTTTGTTTTTTGGTGGGTTTTTTTGTTTGTTTTGGTTTGGTTTTGGGTTTTTTTTTAACCCTTATGGTTAAGACACTCTGTTGAGGCAAGAGAATTATAGTTCAAATCAATACAGGCAGCACTGAACACAGCTCTCACGTGTTTTGCTTGGCAACATTAATCACCAGACATTGAAAAAATAGAAAGGACCTTAACTGTCCCTCTGTCAAGATATGACTCCTCCTCAACAGCCTAAACATCTTTGCAACTGAAAGTACTTGGCAATTCTGATCCAAGTCCATGTAGATTTTGAGCTGTATGAAACCACGGTTTGGCAAAGTTTCTATTTGTACTACTTGTAAATTTAAATCCTGTTTTGCTATGCTGTTCTACAAGAGCAATGATTTACAAGGAGTCATTCAAAAAATAAGCAGTATATTTATTCATATTTTTATGAAAACTGAATGCATTTTGCATGTGAAATATTTCCTGTGTTAAATTCAGTCTCACGGTGCTGTTTTCCATACTAATCAGTACCCAGTATATTCAGCATATTCAGAATGATATACCCAGGATGATAGTGGCTTGTACAACTACTAAATTATTCATGTGAAAACATATGCTGCACTAACATTGCCAAAGTGTTTAAAAGCAATATGTCTGAGAAAAAAAAGAAAAAAGAAAAAAAAAAGGAGAGAGAAGAATGGTCCACAAATTAAAACCAAAAGATCTTGCAAAATTATCATTTATAAATGTAGCACAAGTAGTACACTAATGAAAATTGCACCAAAATAGGAGGTAGTGTCCATTAGGCAAGAATTAAAATATCTCACTGGAAAGAACTGAGTGTTGTTAAAAAAACAGGGATTGGACAAAAGGGAATATGGTAGAGCTGAAGGTTATGTTCACAGGTTGCCTATACAGCCAAATAAAACAAAGAGCAAGTAGAAGAGCCTGTGATACATACAGACAAGAAACAGACATGGAGCAGAAGTAGTGACACTAAGCAATAAAGTGATACATTCACCCTTGCATCCCAAGCCAGGGAAAACACCAAAACCACACACCCATGCAGCGTAAGGCCGGTGTGCTAGGATCTCAACACAGTGACTTTTCTGATGATCACATTGCTGTTACAGGACAAACAGACTCTCCTGCAGATGGTAACATGCAGTCCTAAGTTTCATGTCCAGAAACAGTTCTTAGACAGGCATATCTTACATTAATTTGCAAAGGAAAATCTCTGCCAGGGTCACCTGTTTTTCATAGCTATCATGTAGTCAAGGAAAACAGCTGAGACTATTTTGTGTTATTTCTAAACTCTGCAATCCATCTTTTACAAGAACTTTTAAGGTCAGCAGAGAGTAACACGTGCAGCAAACAGATTTAGTGGCCAGATTAGCTAAGTGACCTCATAAAGGTAACAAAGCATGCTGCTCTTTCAATAAGCATCTTTTTAAATCTCTGTTAACTAACACTGAAGTATTTGCTTTGACATGAGTTTGCTGCAAGTGTTTCCATGGTAATTCTTGGCCTCTCAGCTGTGGGGACAATTCCAGCTAATTCCAGCAGGCAGGATGGGCTAAAGGACACCTTCCAAGACAGCCTTCAGACTATCTGCCGCACAGACCTCGATAAGAGCTGCAGATGGGATGAGAAAGAGGGTGTTCAGCACCCTCAGCAGGCTGTGAGCCACAGGGTGCTCTGTGGTGCTAAGGTCAAAGGGTGCAAATGTTCCTTCCCGCCGGTAAATCTACCCCAACTCAGATGCTGCTGAGATTAAAGACAGGAGATGCAGGATGGTGCTTCTCTCAGATTTTCCCAAACTCTGTCTGTAGCTGCAGCGCAGTTCTCACTCAGCTCAGCAGCTGGCTGCCAGCTCCAGCTGTGGGCTTGTAGCCTGTTCTCTTCAGGCCTCCTGGGAGCCAGCAAAACCAATGCTCTTGGACGGCCTTCTGCTACAGACAGCAAAAAGATGTCAGGCTACGTGAGCAAAGTCCCTTCTCCTAATCACCGACCGCTAGTTGTTTTTGTTGCTCTTGCAACAAAAACTCTTGTCCACTTCTCTAACCAGCTGAATTGCATTTACCAATATTGTTCCTTCAAATACCTCTACAGTACAGCTATATACAAATAACATCTGGACACTGGTTTGTGCAACCAATGTGATTATATTTTATACACATTTTACAGTGCAAACTGCATGCAGTCATGCTCTCATCTTTCCCAAAAATCTTTTGCATTTTTTTCCAAATTTCTTTTGAAGTCAGGTCATTTCTCGCAACCACTTATTTAGGACCTGTGAGTTCTGCATTCTATTGTTTTCACATTCTTCTCAAGCTTATTTTGGCACTTGGTTATTGCAGAAGGAAGGGGAAAACTGTGGCTCTGGTAAAATTAGAGGCTTGTGAAGTTGCTTGTTTAACAGTGTCACTGTGCACCCACCATCCTCTAAAGCAAGGGCTCATTTTTGGTGTAAGCAGATATACTGACAGAGTAGCTTAATGAAAGGCAACAATACTGCACTTACTAAGTCTGTGTAACATAAGAAGATGCTACACAGATTTCCTATAATTGGGAATAATTACAAATAATTTTCCAAATTACAAATTTGGGCCAACCACATCCCAGGCTGCATCAAAAGAAGTGTGGCCATCAGGTCAGAGGTGATTCTTCCCCTCTACTCTGCTCTTGTGAGACCCTACCTGGAGTGCTGTCTACAGTTCTGGTGTCCCCAACATAAGAAGGACATGGAACTGCTGGAGCAAGTCTAGAGGAGGGCCATGAAGCTGATAAGAGGATTCTGATAAGAAGCACCTCTCCTACAAAGACAGGATGAGAAAGCTGGGGCTGTTCAGCCTGGAGAATAGATGGTTGCATGGAGACATCATAGCAACCTTCCAGTATCAGAAGGGGGTTACAGGGAAGTCAGAGAGGGACTCTTTTTCAGGAACTGTAGTGACAGACAAGGAGTAATGGGTACAAAATCCAAGAGGGGAAACATAGGTTAGATATTAGGAAGAAATTCTTTATTGTGAGGCTGGTGAGACACCAGAACAGGTTGTCTATGGAGGCTGCGGATGTCCCAACCCTGGCAGTATTGAAAGCCAGGTTGGATGGAGTTCTGAGCAATCTGGTCTATTGGGAGGTGTCCCTGCACATGGCAGGGGGTTGGGACTAGATGATCTTTAAGGTCCATTCCAACCCCTTAACATTCTATAATTCTATGACTTTGTGAAATACATAAACAACATGTCTATAAATATTATTCATGTAATAGTACTTCAACATAAATATTGCATCTATTTTTAAAAGTATTATATATGCTATATATAACATTATTCAGCAGTAAGACATCTACATACATGTAAAAAGATATACAAACTTGTGTACCTCTATATAAAAAGATTATGGAACAGGCTATGAATGCAAAAATTGTTATTTGCTTTAATAATGAAGAAAGCAAACATGCCCTTTAATAACATCTATGATGTTGAGTGGCACAGGAACAAGGATCCTCCTTAATAAGTCTGTAAATGTTAATGACATAAATTGTCTCAGCTGCACCATTGAGTAGTTTTATAGCTGCATGTCATTGTGACATACAACACCTCCAAATTTCTATCAGCAGATTTCATACTGAATTCATTTATATGTCCATTGGTTTCTGGTGTGTAGTACTTACTCTTTCTTTTTTATTCTCTTATTTTGAATAGAGGGAAAGAAACTCAGAACGAAAGGCCGGGTACAAATATTGAGTGTGCACTGCAGAGAGCATTTTCATTTTGCTCTCTCAAGGCTGCTGCCAGTTAGCACAAAAGCACATTGAAGGTTACTTTTAGCATCCAGCCAAAGCAGGTTTTACACACACAACCTTACAGCTCTCACAGGTTCAAACTGCTGTCCTGTGTGATGGGATGTTCCTCTTCATGAGGTTATTCACACCTTCCACCTTTGGGCAGGATACTGAGAAGTACCACACAGCAGAGGAAGAGTTGGGAAATCACATCAGATCCCTGAAAGCAAAATCTGTCCTGACATCTTCACTAACCCGAGCAGAGCAACAGTGTTATCAAAGAGGAGATGCTAATTGCTATGAGACTAATGAACCATCCCATATGGCTATAACTGCAGAAGGAAAAAGTAGTCCATGCTTGGTTTCTCTGTCATCCCATGGGGCTATCCAGTGCTGGTCCCCAGAGGCATATGCCACTCACCCTGCCAGTCCCTGGGAAAGGCACCTAGGATCTCTGGGACTACATTCAAGGAAGAACCCATATGGCTGCAGTGGACTGCAGAGATGTTTGGGGCTCTCAGGAAAAGGTGATATATGGCAGGTCAAAACTGCCCCTTGCATACCTGTCACTGATGAAACCAAATGGTGTGGTTTCCAAAATCTTACCTTTCTGTGAGATTCTTCATTCTGGTCTCTTTAATTCTACTGGGAGTGGACGAGCTGTGAATGTAATTCTGACCTTTACATACAGCCTTGAATAATGTATTTATCTGAGATATAATTAAATACGCAGCCAACAGAACTCCCTGGTTCCCTAACAACCTTTTTTTCTTGTTGTTTGGTTTGTTTGTTTTGTGTTTTTGTTTTTGTTTGTTTTGTTTCCATTCATGATGCAAATAGTTTGTGTTCTTTTCTTGAAACAAAGATATTTTTTCTGTTATTTATCTCCTGATATGAGCTATCACTTACTAAACAAATATTGAGTCTTAAAGTCTTAGCTGAGACAAATCTCTTGTAGGCTTCAGTATATGAATTGTGTAACTCCTACAGAAGTTTTAATGTACTTGGAGAGTGAGTTTTATCTCTGGTTTTAGCCCTCGTAGTTAATTTAATTACTTATATAAAACAAAAATAAGACTTCCAATGAACTTCAATTGAATGTTTGAAACCAAATGATCATGCCAACATCACTGTCTAAAATAGAGCTGAAGTAATAGGAGGAAATAGGAAAATTAACAAGTCAATACACACTTGAAGGATGATTATATCCAGAAAAAGGGATATGAGGAAAAGCAGCATAATTTTCAGAAAGTTATGCACTAAGAAGAGTTATTACAGACAAAATCAGTTGCTTCTGGGTTTTTTATTCCTGATTGGAAATAAACAATAATATTTCTGGTGTTGAGCTGTAACACCATTTCCTATTATGACTGTTTTAACTAGTATGTTTTAAATACAAATAACTCTTGATTCCCACTTGAGAAATATTTTATTTTAGTTTTGCTTTTCTCCCCTTTGTGGTTCCAAGATGATAAAGAAATAGGACAATGCCTTTAGCTAACTTATTATGTATGATATGCTCCATCAACAAAAGACAGACATCAGGAATAACCACACCAAATTAATTAATCATTAGTCATTAATCAGGGATTAGTCACACTATTTTTAATCCTTTTATCTTACTGTTTAGTTATTTACTGTCTTAGATTTTGCAGAATCTTGAAACAGAAATATGTTTTTTCTTCTACCTGCTAATTTCAGGTTGACAGATTCACTGCAGCAGCTACAACAGCAGTAGTGTTTAATTAGAACATTCTTCTTGGCTGGGGAAGATAGGACAGAAATTATTGCGTAAAGTTTCCATATAATATCTCCCTGGTGGAGATAAGTGCTAATAACAACGAGAACCTCAATTCCCCACTCTAATCACCTCTTTCTAGGGTTGTTTACCACTGAGAAGGAACTCAGTGGTAAAACAAACAACTGGTTGTCTGGGAAAACACCAGGAATGCATAAATCTGAGGATATGCCAAAGGAAGCAGAGGGTTCGGACTCTTTTCTGCCAGCTACTGTGGGCTGCTGATGTGGCCAGCAGGCTCTTGGGAGGAGTGGCTGCGTCATAGTGTCATCTGGGGTGCAGAAAAACTGTGTATTCCTGAAGATGATAAGCCTGTGTGTTCTAGGGGTTACAAATAAAAACCTAGCCCAAAATTCTCTCCATTGCATTCTATTGCATTAACCTTTCTGTTGCTGCATTCTATTACATTCCAAAACTATATATTAACACTGGTTAAATTACTATTGGATCACATCTGGCACTATATTGGAAAATCATTCAGCTTGTACTATTCACAGACTTATGAAATTGAAATTGATTTAGCATACATCCATGTGTAGCTGGGGGTATATATGCAAGTTTATATAGAAAATGATCTCTAACCATCCTGTTTAAAGAGACAAAAAGGTGCATGTGTCAGTGTGCATGCACTTGAGCATATTTATGTATTTGTATGTAACACAGTATACCATGTGTTCACAAATACAAATGAAAGACATAACTACTTCAAAAAGTCTGTAATTGCACCAAATTTTGTTTTTCACTGGTGATTTGTATTGTAAACGGGAAGTGAAGAATGGTCACAGCACTGGTTGAACAAAATTACATCTATTTTAAAGTTGTTTTTATATGAGAAAATATCTAATACTGCTTTGGAGAGATGGGGCTACTTAGGGGAGGGCCAATATGAATAGAATGGTTAGAACATGAGTAACAGGGAAGACTGATTGGAGGATAATAATAATTGGAGGGGAAAAAACCCTCTCCCTTTCTCAGGAAATGTAGTATCTCTGTAAGATGTGTGTCTTATTGAATGCATGGTACAGAGACAGACAGGTAACTCCCTGAAAATGGAGAGAAAAGAGAGCATGATGAATAAAGCTTTGACAAAAAAACCCACAAACAAAAAAACCCAACAAAAAATACTCTGTCCCCCAAAATATCGTAACTCTAAACAGTTTTACATGTAAATATCATATGTGCCTTAGTGGCTAAGATTATTTGAGTTTTTACATTATATGTTTCTGTTCACATCCCTGAAAGTTCAGTCAATGTGTATTACTACACAGAACTTGGTTTAGGTTCAGACATAAACACCTTATGCAAACTCTTCAAATAAAGGTGAAGAAAGCACCCTTACCTATGATGGAAGCAAGACTTATTTACTTGTGGACTACTTCTAATATCAGAGAGCAAAAAATTTACTGAATGAGCACAAGATACATTTTTTTCCAAATCTGTAATTTCAGGGCTCTGTTTGGTCTTTGAACACAACACATGATTAATCTCAGTGTAGGATTTACAAAATCCGCTTTCAGCCACAGGATATACTCAAAAAAGAGGAAGTAAAATGTGGCTTGTGCTAAACTTAGCAGCTTTGGCAATTAATCAACTTTATTCATTGATTCAGTCAAGTGAAATAGTTTTTTTAGATAAGGATAGGAATTGTTCCTGCAATTCTGAATACTACTACGTATCAAGCCAAAAGGGATTTAGGATAAAGAAGCCAGTGTGATTTATTTGTAATCCCTTTAGTTGCTTTTTTATTTGTTCTTTCAGATTGAAGAGACTAAAGAATATGATACTTACCCAAACCCTTGGACTATTTCCATGCACAAGATTTGACCTTAATGCTCTGTCTGCGTGTGTAATAAAATCAGATGGGTTCAAATGATCCTGGTACAGTGACGCATTCTTGATACTGTCTACTTATTTTAAGCATACAATTCTGGTCACTTATGCCGACTCTTTCTCTGCCTGCACATGACTGGGCTCATGCTAACCTTAAAAAAAGGATGACATTATGGCAAGTTCTGCTTATCCTGGGAGCATGATCAGCAGGGGAATGAGTTGGTCAAGCTCCCTTTCATTACTCTCCAGGTGTCCCAGATATGCTTTTATTTCAGCATCTGCATCCAGATGTATTTCAACCAAAATCAAACAAGGAAGGAAACTTAGAATTCCACATTTTATGTTCTTCACGAAGGAGGAACCTAAATTTCAATATCCCACTGGGAACAGATTCCTGCCCAATGCAATCCCTAAATGATCCTTTGTCTGCTCAGATCTCAACTCCACTGGCTTCATCTTTCTTATTATATCATTATGACATTTAAGACCTCTAAGCAGTAAACTTCAGGATATGTTTGATGAGACCACACTGAGGAAATACACAATCTAATCGCTACAACAGTCCTCTCATCTATTTGGAGTCTGTCTAAGAGATGAACTGAATATCCAGGGCCTTAAAATTAATTTCATGCAGAATGGAGTATGAGCTCTTAAAGGAGAGAGGGAACAGAAACAGGGTTATTCCAACAGGGTTGGAAATAATGTTGGAAGAATACCATTTTATTCTGTATAACACTAAGGATGAGGATGCAAATGAAAATGTTATATGAATGTGTCTACGCACTGTGTAGGAGACTTAATATAATATTTAACTTTAAAACATGGTTTTAGCAGAAGTAAGCAAAGACCCTCAAGCCTGAAGCAACTTCAATCCTAGGAGAGACATGTCTACTGCAGTATCACACACTGAAAAAGCTATTCTACATTTTAGAGTACATTTTAGAGTGACTTTTAAACTATTTTACAAAGCATTTCAGCATTAATACTCATATTTCATTTAGAGTATGTGGGAGCAGAAAATGAAATGATTTGCTGGAACTCACTTCAGATGGGCAGGGGTTCAGATCTTATGAAAGTGATTTATTGTTTCTCCCCGGCTTGTGAGATTATGATAATATTGTTTATTATCTCCTGCTACATTCTGCTGTCCTATAACTTCATGTGCAAAGATATGCTGAAAAATAAATTAAATGCTTAGGATCACGTGGCCACAAGGATGAGTATCAAGTACTTCTGCATAAGAATGAAATTAAATACTGTCTTGTGGTATACACAGATAGATCTAGCAGATTAACAGTCACCCCAAATTACTTCTGATGTCAAAATACTCTGAACAAGTCAAGATGCAAGAGTTAGTCAAAGGCACTAGTCAATATCAGGTGCAAGATGAAGACCATCAGCATGTTCTCAAACACTGGAATAAAAATATATGGCCGGAAAATCAGAAATAATGGCTAACTTCAGGTCAAGTCTTTCAGTCTTGATGTATCTATGAAACTCAATCCTGATCTTTGTAGAAACATATGAACCACAGGTCTTTTGTTCAAACTTGGATCTCTAATCCTTTTGTTTTCCCCTTCCTAATTATAAGGAGCTTTCAAGACTAGTAATTAGCTAGATCCAAGAAATATTGCATTTTGAACTCTACTGCTGAAACATTCTAAGTCAACTCCTAACGTTTTTATTCTTACACTTTATTGTACTGGGGTGTATGCTTTTTTGAATGATGTGATTATACATACCAATCCTTCACATAGCACAGTTCTGTTCTTCCCACTTCTTGGGCTAACATCTATATATGCTATTAAACTGCTAATAATTAGGGACCTGGATCCTAATTATGTATACTAAAGCTATAAAGTTTCTTTTTAGATTCCATGCTTCCGATTAGCAATCTTTTCATACCAAGCTCTTTCTAAGGTTATCTGCTAAAAAGCTCCAGGCATCTCCTACAGTAGTTCATTTCTTATGAAGCTCACTAGCAAATGCACTGTTTTAAATAATTCAGAAGTGATCACTTCCTCTGTTGCAGGAGTTTGGTTGTTGTTCAGGGTTTTTTTTCATGTCACCTAATGTTACTGGACAAGGACACAGGGATCAAAAGTAGTCTCAGTAGTTCCCCTCAGAAATTGTCCTGGTGTTTTCTCCTGACCAAGAGCAACACAGAATCACAGAATGGATTGGCTTGGAAGGGACCTTAAAAATCATTTCATTCCAAACCCCCTGCCAGGAGCAGGGACACCTTCCACTAGACCAGGTTGCTCAAAGCTCCATCCAACCTGACCTTGAATGCTTCCAGAAATGGGGCATTCACAATTTCTGTGGGTAACCTGTTCCAGTGTCTCACAACCCTCACAGCAGAGAACATATGCTGAGCTCTTTAATCACATGGAGATAGTTAAAATTTGGGTACAGTAGCTTGCTCAGGCTCTTTCTGGGATAGATTTCTCAGCTGAGACTTTTCTGAAGAAACAGAAGTGTACAGATTTTTGGGTCTGATGCAAATACTGCTAAAATCAGTGAAAAGGTTCATTTTTCATGAAAGTTGTATGAAAATATGCTACACGTTGTTGGAAGATGATGGCCATATGAGTGCCCTACCTATCTTCTGTTGTGGCGTGCTGGGTGCCTGCAGGTTGAGCAATGAGGGCCAGTGGGGCTGCTGGTGGGACACACTGGCCATCAAAGCAGCCAGCTCCACTGTCCTCACCTGCCCACCCTCTCAGACTGAGCTCCCAGGGCTCAGTCCTGCATTGCTGCAGGGAGACCAGAGAGGAGCTTCCACTTTTGTCATAGGGTATTTAGTCCCCTCTGGGCAGTGCTTGTGATATCCTGCCCTAAGAGCTGGTATTTCACTGCACAAATGTAAGCTAGAAAACTGATTAAAGTATTTAGGCCATATAATACAACAAGTTACTAAATATTACCCAAGCCTCAGGCATAGAAAAAGAAGACAGCTACTTCTGAATAGAGCAGAGAAAATACTCGGCTATCTGAAGAGAGATCAGAGCTTCATGTAAGGAAAAAATAAGATGGTTCTTGGATATCATGAAATAACGTATGAAAACAAATCAGAGCACTACTAGGAACTTAAGAAATCTACCCCAAGGCATTGAGTAATCAATGAGTTCACTTATTAAAACTTCAGATTGGTGTAGCATTTAACATATGTGATCTGTGAAAAGTACAGAGATGTATAAACTCTCTTTTACTCAAGGCTACCTGCAGGGCCCATGGATACCACCATCTGGAGAAATGCAGTTTTCTAGTATATACCACTAATGTTATTTATAACACTCTTCTTCTATATTTATAACATTCCTCTTCTAAATATACAAAGAAACAAGGTCATCCTAGATATTCCGGTATCTTAATATTCAAACATCCTAAATCAAGTTAATCTGTTCTATAATTTCTTTGTCTTCTCAGGGTTGCAACAGAGAATAAAATGGTCCACTGTAGCTTATGAAAACTATTATAATTGACAATAACCAGTCTTCTTAAAAATTCTCCTAAAACATGCTACATCAAATTCAAAAGGTGAAATTGTCCTAGAACAGAACTTCAGGCTATAAAAATAAATCTACAATATAATTATTTTGGGGAACAACTGGTAATTAGAAAATACTAAATTCAAGGACAGTCAGGCACTTTATGACTTTCCTAAAAGTCAGAGGTATGATATACTTTTTTTATTTGATTAGGTCATCAGATAAATAGCATAATTAGGAATAATAATGAAAACCATGATGTTCAGCAGAGAACTTTCAGCCAACTTTCTCTCACAAAGAGGAAATGTATGTGCTTTTCAGCAATCCATAATATAAAATATGTTCCAGGTGCCATATGCTATCTTTCCCCTTTGGATCCCATCGTAGAATCTGTAACCTCTAAAACCGTTTTTTTCACCAATCACTTCTTTGCATCAGTCCTACACACATTTTTTATTCACAAATTTGCATTTTGGACATAATTTTTTTATCAGACATTACAGGGTCATAAAATCAATTACAATGAGCTGTGAAAAATTAACAAATGAAATGGTGTGTTAGGTTTGTTTTCACCACCATGATCATTAAGTACAAGGGTGGCTCATTATGGGAAGACAATGTTTAACCATCCTCCAAATTCCGCAGATGGATTTATGTCTGTGCATATCCCCTTCTGTGATGCTCAATAGCCAGGCACAGTCTGTTCCAACCGTCTGTAAACAGTACCCAGTTCAGCAGGCTGCTCTGGTTTAGCAAAGCATTTCAACATGTGTGTGTGTCTTGTTAGTTTTAGAGGAGTTTAAGCCCAATGCTTAAAGTTAATAAACCTACACTAAGACCACACGGTAACAGAAATTGGCCTTGTGCACCGATGCTTTTGTGAGCTGGAGCTCACTACTGGTTATGAGGGCTAATACCAAAATGCAGCAATCAGACAACTGTATCTTGATTAGCCAGTGCTGTTACTGCAAATGAAAGAGTGGGAAGAACAAAAAACTGAAGAATTCCCAGAGTTCAAACAGCAAAAACAAATGGTGAATAACCATTTTCTTTACAAGATTAGAAGACATTCCAAGAAAAATTAAGAATATACATCAGCCTATGCTTACCATTTCCTTGTCACATTCCTGGCAACAACTTGAGGTTAAATTATGCTTAAGGGAATCTTATTTTGGTCTAATTTCTCATCTTAATTATTTCCCTCCCAAAGGGATGACACATGGGGGAGGCACTGCAGTGCTTTGAGGTTCTTTTCTTCAAATGAGATAAATGAGCAATGACACCCAGGATTTTGCCAGTGGAACTCTGTTCCAGCCTTGCCCTTCTGCTTCTTGGCTAAAGAAATCATGAAAACCATAGGCTGGCTTCTCACAAAGAGAAGCCTGAGGGATGCTAAACCTAGCACTTTAAGTTCCTGCTTACAGGTAGCAGATTTTAATGGTGACTTTAGGACAACACACACATTGGACAAAAATGGTTAGCTAGAATAATTCTACCATTGCTATTGAGGTATACAGAGCACGCGGTTAGTTTTCTGTATTTGACTATATTATTTATTTTGAAAGATTTTTTTCCTTTAAAGAATTTAAAAAGAATATCAAGATTAAGTAGCTTGTTCTTGCTCTACTGTTTTGTGTTTGATATTGATCAAATCTGTTGCACAGCTATGAAGAAGGGCACGTCATGGCAGAAGACTTAAGGCTTAAGAAGGCTTAACGTCATGGCAGAAGGACAATGTCTGGTATATGGATACCACTGCCTAGAAAGAAGTAACCAGAAATCCCAGGCTGCCCAGAGAATAGAAAGCAAACTACAACAACAAGGCAAGAGACTCAGGTTTAGTTTCAACAGGCCTCTTCAGGCCAATGGGTTTCTCAGGTCAGTGAAGTCTAGGCAGTGGTCATATGATGTTTGGGCCATGCATCAATGAATTGACTGCTCAAATGCTGCAGAGTGGCAAAGCTATTTACTGAAAGTTAATGCCTTCTTATGAAAACATTAAGATAGGCCACCCTGTACCTTCAGAAGGAAGAGATGATAAAAGACGAGCTAATAACAGTGCATAACAACAGGAAAAAAATCAAATAGACAAAAAAGGTGACTAAAGATAGATGGCCTCCTTCTGAGAACTCAAACATACCTGATCCAAGACTCACCATGAAGGACAATGACTCAAGGCCCTTTCACTGGGTATTAACCAAAAATTTGAAACTGATCCATCTTTTTACCCAGAAACAAAGGTTGTTTCCAAAACAGGGCTACAGCACTGTTGGAGCTAACTGGAAACCCAGGATATAAAACAAGCTGTCACTGGTGGCAGTAAACAAAAAAAAATATGGGCAGGTGCAGATAAACAATTAAAACTTTTTGCTAAATGAAAAATGTAGGAAAACCATTCAACAAAGGAGAGCAAATAAATTATACGCTACTATTTGTATCATCTGAGGATGGCAGATATGGAACATTCAAATGTAAATGCAGAAATCCTACACAAATGACAGTAAGATAATCTATGTGACCCTGAAACTCGTACTGCTAATCAGACTTCTTACTCACTAACCCTACATAAACTTACTAACAGAGCTATGGGGCAAAGAACCTTTCACCTCCAGTTAGTATTATAAAGAAACTACACCATTAGTCTTCATTTTCTCTGACATTTTTTAATATAACCTATCATGGATTAAAACTGGAATTTTTAATTGGATTATTTTTTAACATTTTTACACTAAGTAACATGCTTTGGTGGCGTTTTCTACAAGGATAAAACTAAAAGAAATTATTCAAATATTCAAACTTTCTCCAGTTATGCAACCTTCTAACAGCTTGCTGTCTCATCTCTTACCCTATATTCTTTAGAAAGGGACTTAGGTATATTAGAACAAGCAGAGACCACACCTCTGCTTATTCGGCATTTAAGAGACTTACAGATTCATATTCAGGCTCTAAACACAAATCAGCCAATACATAAATAATGATGCATTATTATTTTATTATCATTAATAAATAATAGAAACAACAAGAAATTTTACCTGAGTCAGAGCTCCGCATCTTGACTCCAAGACTAGAGTTTATTCTCTGATGGGAACAGAACCAGTAACGATGGGAGGGTATGGACCAGAATATGAGAGGCACCCGTTTCATATTGATAAACCCATTTTTTCCAAGGGGACTGCTGCAGTACAAGAAGTGATTTGACGCAGGAAAGCCACAGGCTTATGTGAGTATACCTGTGCAATAGGTTCATTCTTGTGGACATGCAGAAAAACCATGACTGCAAGGTATATGGAAATAAACGCACTCCTCCATTCCATCTCCCTCAGTTTCCAAGGAAAAGATGGTCTTTTAAATAGACTTGAAAGCAGGGGCTTTTTAGTGCTAAACACAAATTCATAACAGTCAGCGACTAGTAATAAGGTGGGCATCTGAGAGAAAGGTCTTGTTATTCAGCTACAAATAAAAGTAGGGGATGGGTAACTTTTGTCTGTGAGTAAATAGGGAGAAAGATTACTGGCCACAGACCAAACTAGGAGATGGAAAGAAGATTAATGTGATTCTTTCTAGTAAGACGGCTTTTCCCCCAAGTTCTAGAAAAGCTACATTAAGAGTAACAATGATTTCTAATGATTTCTAACAATGCTAAGAGAAGATTTTACAGCTAAGAATCCATGTCTTCCATTCTAGAGTGTGCTGAAGGAGCTCACATTGCTTCCCAACACAGCAATGTGTATCATTGTGCCAAACAAGCATCAGGTTATCAGGTAGGGACAATAACTTGAGTTATTTCTGAACAACCACCATATTTAATCATGGAATTTGGAGGCATACCTACCATTGTATCAAGAGCGCTGCCAACTCTATGACCACTCCAGCTGGCAGCAATGCTGTTCAGGGGCGGCACAGGCAGAACTTGCTGTACTTCATGAGCTGAGGTGCTGAAGGGTTTTGGATACAAACCCAAGTGTTAGGTGCTGCTAATGACTTAAAGGGTGATAGTCAGAGGTCAGATGAAGCTGCACAAGTGTGTGCCAAAGTCAAGTACCAGGTTATGTTAGAGGACATGATTCAGCAACACCCAGTATGAACGCCAAATGCAGATCAGTCCCAAAATACTGAAAACTCATGCAGAATCTCTTCATCGGATGTTTTATAAGGTTAAATTCCAGTGAACTGTCAAGACTTCAAAAAGCAAATGCACAGCTTGATTATAACAGAAATCAAGTGATCACTACTTCACTGCTTTCTGGTTTACAGAAGTAAATGTCACACTCGAGTCTCAGTGGGGTTTACTTCACAGAGACAAACAACAGCTCTCTACAGACAGCTTGTACAATGTCTTCTTGGAGGAAATGGTAGGTCAAGTTTGAAACTGTTCTAAACATTACAGTTCAGAAAAAGGCAAAAAAGCACAGGCAGGAAGAACATTATGATGGTCTTTTTTCTATTACACTTTTCCAATGCTATTACCAGTGTTAAATTTCCAATGGCATCCAAAGATGTATCTCAGAAGAAACCCTCGTGCACTCTGTGGCTCCGGTACTGTCATGACAACCTGTCACCGAAATGCTGATGCATTTCTGTAAGGAAAATCTGTAAGGCAAGGTTTCCTTTCAGCCAGCCTTCATGGTTCAGCCTTCCTACGCTGTTCTGTATTGACACCAGAGACGCTGGGATCTGAATTCCTGCACTCATTCGATTTGAAATAGGCATGGATAATTAATTTCCGCCAAGGGTTACAAACCTTTTAATACCTATATTTGGCCCCTTCATTAAAATGTTTTGATAGTTCCTATGTCCTTTAGGCAGCTGAAATTGGTGTGATTCTTCCAACTTGGATGAATGGCCCTCATTTGCCCTGATGAGCAATGCAGTAGGGTAGCTTCCTCCACGTACCTTTTTCTGCCTCATGTGTGACTGATGCTGTCATGGAGAGGAATGTTCCTCATGTAATTCACGTAAAATTAAAGGGCTTTTACAGAGGATTTCAGCTAACCTCCCACACTAAGCTGAAAATTCTGAAATAAGCTCAACTTACACAAATGAAGAGGAATCCAGATAGGGAACTCGTCAAATAAGCATAGTCTGAATCTGAGATGGGTTGGGGTGGGGTTTTCTTTCATTATAAACAACTTCTACTGCCTATTGCAATCTACTGTCACACTAACAGATTGGGTTCATCTGCTAGGAGCTAGCTAGATAGATGTTTTAGGAGTTGACTGATTATTTGTGCATATTGCATCTTGCAATTCTTTATGAGTTATTAGCCTGGTACTTTGAGAGATTTGTCATTCTCTCTTAGAAAAACAATAGATGCTACATGTAATATCACATTATGCTAACAATCCCAGACTCATTACTTTTTGAAAACAATTTTCTTCTTCAAAACATGAACTGAATTTTATAAATGTGGCCATTTTCTTCTTAAAAATGCAAAGATCCCACTGAAAAAAATATATGTTCTAAATCTTCCAAAGCTTAATGCCAGAATTATTACACCAGAGCCCTGTAATGACTTAACACTATTTAATAATTTCCTGTTGCTTCTGTCTGAAGCACAGTAAAAAAAAATTGCTTCCATTCAGGAAAACTCACTCGCTTTGATGCAAATTATTTAAAAATTAATAAAGATAGAGGATAAAAAGTGCAGGAAGAAGATAATCAGGAACATATTTTGGCACTAAAGTAACTAATGCAGGCAAAGCAGATGTTAGAGCAGGATCTGGACACCAGTGTTCATCCAGCACTCTCTGTTTCCATTTAAGTTTCTTCAAATTTTGCCTTCCAACATATTTATGACGTGTTTTTGGCCTACTGAGGCTGAAGGTTAATAAATGAATATAGGTAGAGAAATTAATTTGCCACATTTGATATGCTTATTTGCAATAAAGCTCCAACTACTGGAACTGCATCTGGTTCTGTGGATTTCTCTTTCTCCTTCTGAGCCCTAGTAGTGTCTAACAGGGCTTCACACTTTCCTGAAATCTCCATCCCTGCCCATGTGAAATGACTTACTCTAGATCATTTGCCTCAGATGCTACCACTTCTGCTCTCATGACCTGGAGCTTGTGTTAAGTCCAACAAATGTACAAACAAGTGTCATTTGGTTGATATCAATACAGGCAAAATACTAATAAGTAGTCAGAAGATGGGAAGTAGGCCCTTTTAAATAGAGAATATAGCTCAAGAACTGGCTTGCATCCACTCTAACTCTTACTTCTTCCAAACTGATCTTTCTCACCCTAGTATGAAGCCTTTCTGTTCAGAGCTTTCAAGGGTTTAGTTAAAGAATGAAAAGACTCTTCTAAAATTAGAAATGAAATTCTAAGTCCAACTGTCAAGAGTCCTGTTTGGACATCCTTCATATATAATATATACTTTTGTACATATTTGGTACACTGTCTCCTTAGAGAAGCAGGAGACCATTTTGAGGCTTATTTTAAAAGAGGACTGCCAACACCTTCCCATGTTTACTGAAATGTTTGCAGGCTTTCCAGTGTGGGTGGCAGCTCAATAGTGCTAGCTAGCAAGTCTTTACAGAACTTGGCACCACTGCTACTAACATGCAGTGGTATGGAAGAAACACCAGTTAAATGTAATTCAGAAGCACTGTAAATACTGTACCACGTTGTTTGTAAACAAGCCTCAGCAGGTAGCAAGTTTGGGCTGGAGAAGTCATTCTGGGAAACTGGTCGGTCACCAATGAGAATACCTGGGGAGAAATAATGTGAGTTTCCGAAGGTTTCTTCTCTGTGAATGGGGCCTTTTTCAGCTTGCAACTTCTCTCCTACACCAGAACAAAACATTTTCCCTTCATCTGTCATCCATACTGTCTTCACTTTTCTTGGCTGCTTTTATTCTCTGCTTTCCTCCAGATCCAGCCTTTTTGCTGCCCTTTTCCTACCACAAGGCCACTTGGCCACTCTGCCACCATCTGCTTCCTCTGCTCTTTTTCACTTGTCTCTTGGGGGACTCTGAGCTGGGCTTTGTCTCACCTGATCTCTGCTGAAAGGGGAAGGTGTGAGCTGAACTAGTCGTTCACACATCCTCTATAAGTGATAGGGAGTCAGGTATTCCCAGAGCATGGAACAGCCCATCCTAAGAGAGACAAATCTATCCAAACTCTCAAACTGAAGGCAAATCCCATCTGTAGCTGTTATGGTTCCACCACCTCCAGCTCCGCCACCTCCTAGCCCACTGCTACAAAAAACCCAAAACCTGCACTGAGGGATACTCCCCATGGGCCATTCTATCTAGCCACTGATTTTCATAAACTTCCAGGGACTCATATTTCCTTGGCAAATTTGTTCAGAATTTCTTTGCAGTGAGAGTGAAGACAATGGGACTGATGGAGAATAGGATGCAGAAAAAGGCAAATAAACAATGCGAATGCCTTTAGGCAACCCAGACAGGTAGTATTTGATAAATTTTTTCTAAGCTACTCCTTACTTAGCTCTACATTCATTGATATTTCTTCATCCATACATACAAATCTATACTTTATATATTCATCATCTCATATCTCAGCATGGCAAGTATTTTTTTTCCTTTGCCTTTTTGACCTCGCAAGTCTCTTCTTTTCTGGTAGACATCACAAGCTCTACTGCAAAGAAATGGTTTTCTTAACACTTCAAGTATGATTAATCTGCTCTTAACAGATATTCTGTCACTCCCCCTTCTCCAAAACATGAAACATAATCTGCTTGAAGTCTTCTCCATCTACTTCTCATCCTTTCACATATATGCTTCAAATTTTGATGCATGTAGAGCCAATGATATCTAATATATTCAGTCTGCTTTCAAAGGGGCACGTTCATCCCACGTCTTTACATTCAATCTTCTACTCCTTCCCATTACGCTCAGTTCTGTGGATGCTGAAATTTCCCACACCCTCAGCCAGTAGTCTTACTGCATCCAGTTTTGTGTGCTAGGCCAGAGCAATGCAAATGATCAGGTTCTAGAAAATATAAACTATGAGAAAATATGTATTAGCTGTTCCATCTGAGAGAAGGCTGAGGGAAAACAGGATGCAGTTTAGGTCAGATTAGTGAAAAAGGACTATTACAATCAGATATATACATCTACTGTGAAAATGACGAGATGTAACAGACTTCAATTTCAGCAAGGAGCACACAGGAAAATCGGAACAGATTGCCTAGGATGGCTGTGAAGATGCCATCACTGAAGGTGGAAAGATCAGAAGCAGGTGTATTTGATTCTGTGCCCAGAGGATTTGCTAAGCACTCTCTTCATGTCTATTCTACTTTATGACTCAGATAAACATCTGTTGAGTAACTTCATTGTGCTTCTTCAGATATCTCTACACAAGCCTCATTCATCATAATCCAGGAGTAAAAAGGACCAGTACTTATCATAATTTGTGCTCTCTTATTCTACCTATTCAGGCATATGAACTCATATCATTTGGATCACCTTTCTCTTATCAGCTCGTTGACTGTACCAACCACTTTAATAAAGTCCCCAGACCTGCACTGTACAATACAAATGGCATTCAAGAAAGACAGCCATGAGTGGGATGGTAGATCACCTTGAAGTCAGACACATACTCTTCCTAAAACAGAATAGAGATTATGTGGAAGCAGCAAGTCACTTCCAAATCACTCCTTTCCAAATCACTCCCCAAATGAACTCAGAAGTGCTTGCTGTCCTGCAAGCCTGGCTTATGGCAGCAAAGGTGTTCTTTTTATTTTTCTTTTTCATAGTCTCTTAATTTTTCATTAGAGAAAAGAAAATTTCATTATCTAATATGATGCCTAAGTTCAAGTTTTGTTGCTGGGCTATCTGTTCTATGAGACATTTGGGTGGAATTTAGGCAAAAGTAATTACATTTTTTTCCTATTTTTAGGTTTTTTTCTTTGAAAATCCAGTAGTAATAGCAGTGCTATAGCAGTGAAGGACTGCTCAAGCATGTCCATTTTTTCCAGCTACAATCATCGGGTTCAATGTAAGACATTATGTCTCCTTAGAACTTCTGCCTGTTCTTAAATCTTTTTTATTTTTCAAGCATATGATCAAAACACCACATCAAAAAAGGAGTTAAGAAGAAAAATGTTGCAACTCACTTAAAGCTTTTTACCACTCAGAACAGGACACGGGCTTTTTCTGAAGCATCTTTCATATTGGTATAGAGAAAACAAACAGAACCACTCACAAAGCGTGATCTTAACTGACATTTCTTACAACACTAAAAGCTCCAGAACTCCTACCTTGG
Source organism: Sclerurus mexicanus (assembly GCA_013396755.1). NCBI lineage: Eukaryota > Metazoa > Chordata > Aves > Passeriformes > Furnariidae > Sclerurus > Sclerurus mexicanus. The sequence goes on along the minus strand of VWZF01004618.1, from coordinate 983,998 downwards.
GGTTTGGGAACAACTGAGGCTTTTTTGGTGGCAAAGCTCTGCTGAAAGCTGTCTGGTCAGGTGCAATAAACTAAATCAACCCTCAATTGACATGAATGTCAGAGGATGCCACACAAGCTTTAGCGCTGCAGTGGAGTCCTGTAGACACTAAGCTGCTCACTGGTACTGGGGAGGTGGTCCGGAGTCTCAGGCATTGCCTCTCTCTCCAGCAGAAGATCTCTGATCACAGCCTCAATGTGGGGCTTATCATGATCTTCCTTTTCATGGGACTGAGACAAATCCATCTCTTGTCTCATCTAATCTTTTGCTACTTCTAATATCCAGCCTTCTGGTATTACTGGTGTTTCTTCCACCCATTCCTCTTCTTGTGATAATGAATTGATCTGGAAGAAGATGGCTTGGTCTGCCAACTAGCAATGTTTACTGGGATGAAATGGTATGTACCAGTGAGAATTTTCCTTCAGTTGTCTTTGTTTACTTTTCATGTCTGTCCCTCATCTCTGACACAGCACCTTGAATGAGTGAAAATTATAAATGCTACAGTGATACTTTTACAGGGTAGATAAAATCATCAGTTCAGATCTATCTTTGTGAAAACTAGAGAGACCATGAAGAGAGCTGTTCTGGCACTAATGCAGCTCATACTGCTGGGCTACATGAAACAAAGTTTGTGCAAACATGGATAATGCCATCCCTAGCAGGCATTAGCGATGGAATATCTCCCATACTTCTTTTGATATTGTTTATGAACACATTATGCATATTTGTGTTTAAGTGAAGGAGTCATCACTCATTTTGCTTCTTAAAAACTCGTGTTTAAGTATGTGACTAATGTGGGCTGTGTGAGCATTAAGAAAAGGGAGATGGGCACCTGAATGAAAGCTGCCAAAGAGTAATTTTCGTTCTGAGTTGCAGCATATCCAGACAAAATTACACACCTGGCCACATATAGGCACTGATTCTTTGCCTGAGACCCCAGCTAGCCCAGGGAACCCAGCCAGAACTGGCACCAATCCACTGCATGGGCTTACTCTTCTCCACACTGACAGACCTGCAGGAGTCAGCATGGAAAATGAGGACATGCTTGCAAAGCGCTGACATCAGAAGACTGAGCTTCATGAGACAGATTCTCAATCCCCCTTATCTATTGACTACTTCATTAAAATGCTCAATGTCCACGTCTGAGACAGGGATACAAATTGGAAGATAATGGTTTTGAGCTTGCTGTGATTTTGCCCAGTGTAGGAAATAAATGGACTGGATTAATGTTATCCATAGAAAAACTGTCTAAACATGTTTCAGAACAAACGCCAAGAAGGCAAAAATGAAAAAGCAGAAATCTGAATAGGAATTAAAAGACCAAAGGACATTGATAGTGCTGTTTTGGATGCCTGACCACTGGAAATGAGGAGTTGATAAGCAAATCAGAATGTATGAGAACAGCAGCTGCAATATTTGAAAAGCTTCATCATTTGAAATAGCTAAACACCAAATCTCAGCATGAAGGCAAGGCTGAGAAAAGTTATTGTTTTTTTCTTGACAGTTGATGACAGATGTGAGAGATCAAGAGGGCTTTTTTTTCTTAAGTATTTGTTTACCAAACAAATGTTTGTGTAGTGACAGAATCAGTTAAATTCAACTGGAATTTGAAAATTGCGGAATTTTCTACACTGTTTATTTTATACAGCTAATGCCAGTAAGAGCAGCATAAAGTAAATAAAAAACAGACCACAGTGTCATATCCAAAGAGCATATTATCATATACCAGTGTTAAGTGAGGCTTGCTGGAAAGGACATATGGTCCAGTTTTCTCACAAAATTAGAGAAATTCAAATATGTCCTTGTGTACACTAAAACCAGAAAGGATTGAACATGCTGAATGAGATATAGTCTTCTTGACTAATCCCTACATGAATTTCATTTAAAGTATTTTCTTTTTTTTTTCTAAATTGTCATGTTCCTATGAGTTTTAAAAAATGCTGCCATATTGCAGAGGGGTTTCTCTGTCAAGATTAGAGCTTTTTTTATGCTTGCCTTAGATGTATTTCCTAAATTTGGATCAAAAAGGTATTTTATTTATTTCTACAGAATCATGGGACCACTGAGGTTGACAGGAATGTTCTGAGATAAACTTGTCCAACACCATCCTGCTTCAGATCAGTCAGCTAAGGAAAGTTGCCCTTGACCACGCCCAGCTGGGATTTGACTGTCTCCAGTCTATTTTGCTACTCTTCTTTTTATCTTTCCTTACCTATCAGCTTCTAGTATAATGTAATCCCTCTGGATTTGGCACAGTTGAGGCTGCACCTCAAATTGTGTCTTCTGTGTTGGACCCCTCAGTACAAGAAGGACATTGAGGTACTGTAGTGTGTCCAGAGAAGGGCAACAAAGTTGGGGAAAGGACTGGATAATTACTCTTGTGAGAAGCGGCTGAGGGAGCTGGGGTTGTTCAGTCTGGAGAAAAGGAGGTTCAAGGAAAACCTTATCAGTCTCTGCAACTATCTGAAAGGAGGCTCTAGAGAGGTGGAGATCAGTTTCTTCTCCCACGTATCAAGAGACAAAACCAGAAGAAATAGCCTCAAGTTGTGCCAGGGAAGGTTTAGACTGGATATTAGGAAAAATTTCTTCAGTGAAAGGGCTGTCAAATTTGGAACAGGCTGCACAGGGAAGTGATTGAGTCACCATCCTTGAAGGTATTCAACAGATGCGTAGATGTGGCAATTAGGGATGTGGTTTAGTGGTGGACTTGGCAGCGCTGACTTAACAGTTGGATTCAATGATCTTGGATGTCTTTTCCAACGTAAACAATTCTATGTAATTCCTCCTTCTTAAATTCCTTTAATTAAATCTCAGAATTGAGTACATCAGATATACTTTACAGTTTAGACACACTTCTACATTAAAGATAAGATTTCAAATGAGTATTGTAGTGGAAGAAAATTTCTCAGCACATCAAAATAGGCAAGGGCCAAATTAACATTCATTCCTTATATCTAGGTACCAGACCATCTTATCCATCACCCCATCACCTATTTGGGAAGAAATACTTCAGCGGGGTATGGAACGTTCACAAACAGCTTCAGTAAAAAAAAAAAAAAAAAGAGGAAAAAAAGAGGAATTTTATCCAGTCCCTGCACTGACATGAAAGTGTTTATTGATCTGACCATAAGGCCCCAGAAGTCCTTGTATATCTTTTATTTGGATGCCATTGATTTGGGAACCAGACATCAATGAATCAAAATAGGGAGGTTTGTAATTTGTTTCCATCTCTGAATACGTATTTTCTGCACCACTTCGTCATTCTAGTTCGATTAGAGAATAGATTCCAGTTAAATTAGAAAATAAATCTAATCACAACTATATGGCAAAACCCATTTTAAATTAAGGAAGGGATATAGTCTCCCCTGAAGGCCTTAGCATAATCATTGTGGATTTCAATTACAAAACAATTCAAACAACTGTAGGAATCATTTTATAAGGGAAAATTTAGAAGAGTGTGTAAGGCTAGCTTGGACAAATACAGACTCAGTTATTTTTCTTTCAACCACTTCCACAAGAGAAAAATATTTAATGACTCTGCTCTTAGAATTAGAATGAAGTGTGTGCTCATGAGCTTTCAGGTTTCGATCTCAAGATCTAATTCTGCAATGTTTTATACAAGTATTCTCAAGACAATCAGTAAAAATACTTCCTGCTATGTGAATCTTCAGAAACGTATTCCGTAGGAAAAAAAAATATGGCAACAACAAATACTTATGGTTTTGAGAATAACAACGTGGAAGAGGATTTTTAAAAGCTCAAGACTAAAGATTATGAGTAATACTTGATGCACAGCAGAACAAGCAAGTAAATATTTATGAGGGGATGAAGATCCATTAAAGTGGGGGTAGCTTTTCCATGGTTTCCGTGACATGATGCTAAATTATACGGCATTTCAGTTGTACTAACAGTTGTTGGATTTTCATTTTCGCTGTTGGTGACTTTAGAAGAAATGTAACAACCCAATGCCAACATAATAAGTAAGACTGGAGTTTTAAGAGCAGCGTAAGAGTAAAATGACAATGTTTTTACCAATTGCATGAAGTTCAAATCAGCACAACTTTATGAAAATGAATGAGAATTATTAACAACTGATTTTTGTTTGTGCAATCTGTGGTTTAAAAGTAAAGAACTGCTTAAAATATGTATGTTGGGGAAAAAAAAGAGCACCTACGGCATCTGATTGATTCTCTGCGAATGCCTCCATTCAGAGACTAAAATACCAGAATTCTAACACGGACAATCTCTTTGCAAAGAAAAGGCAGGTTTCAGGTAATGAGCTTCTCTTAATCCTTTAATAATGCCTTCCCCCCCCACCCCCCGCCCCCGTAATAAGTGGTGACACTGTTGCCTAAACTGGAGAAACAGAAAGAACAAAAGGTAAATTCTGTCCATGCCATATCAATGCTTATGGAAGTTTTGAAACCTACATAATGCCTTTTGTTTGACCCCCCCTTTTTGACTGCAGAAAATTACAAGCACAATGGAGACAGAATATACTGACTGAGCAGGCTAAACAAAAGGTTTCTAATGCATATACAGAAATAGCCTGTACATATGTAAATAGCACCTACATACATATATACAGCTTTATTCGGGTTTCCCACACCAGTGTTGACCTCATTAACTCCTAAAAAAAGCCTTGCAAATGGTTTTTCCTTACAGGAACATAAACAATACTATGACTGTTCTGCTATGGGCAGGGGTAGGTTGGTGCATTTATACAAGCCTAAAAGAAACTGATGTGCCCTTTGAAATCGTTGAAGAACCTCAAATCAATAATTAATTTATGAAATGGCTATCTCAAGGAAGAGAAAAACTAATAAATGGTTATTTAACTCTTAGGACAGCAGAGTTCTCCAGGCTGACAGTAAAATCAGTTCTTTGGAAAATATATATTGACATCTACACTACATACTTACTCTCTCCAAGGGGTTACCTAAAGTATTAGTAAGCAAAACTGGCAGCTTGAATGATTGCAGCATTAACAAAGAGGTTCTCCTTGGCAGACAGGAAGCCTTATACTTCATGCCAAGATGACATCTGCCATTCGTAATTGCTTTAAAAAGACAAAGAAACTCTACTACAGGGCTATAAGATCAAGTGTTTTATCTTTTACCTTGATATCCCACACTTTCAGCTTCAGAGCTATTTACTTTTAATATATACAGAAAGATCCAAGTCTAGCAATGACAAAGATAGACCTTGGCAAGGTGACAGTGACATTTGGTGCTTGCTCTTTTGCTACCATTTGCTACATTTTTAGGTACAAAAAACGCTCAGGATGGCAACACTCAGTAGGAAATTATGTCTTCCAGCCAACCAAATGTTATTCCAATGAGCCCTGCCTTAGAATATTGGCAACATAGACATGATCTAACAAGCTCTGACGATGCATGCAATGCTGTCTTGTTATACATTTGATGTCTGTTGATGAGAAAGAACTCACAAAAATAAATAATACGGCATATTTCCATGTAACTTTACTGAATAACTCTTTGTTAAATGCATCATTTCATCCTAGATTTCTCTGTAGTTGCTTGACTGAAGTCCTCTCCTCATCTTTATCTGCTCTGCTGTGCAACATTTCTTTGCAATTAAAAAACCCTTCCATGGTTTACCCAGAGCTTAGTGTGACTATACGCTACATGATGATATAGGAAGATCTTCATCAGACAATAGGTATGTCAGTCTGTTCGTGGTGCGACTTTCTTAAGGATAAACAGGTCTTGCCTGTTGGATTCTAATACTGTGAGGTACTTTTACAGAAGTGGTCTTCATAATTATTTTGCTGCCTTCTTTGGGGTTCTTCTGCTCCAAGAAAATTAGAAGTACTAATGAAAAAGCTCGGCATTGACTGTCACTATGTCTTACTGTGTACTCGCCCATCTGAAACAGAAGGGCTGCTGCTGCTGAAGTTAGATTTCCAGATTGTTGAGATTGCTCCCAACAGAGGTTTAAGTTTGGGGCTGTGTCTGCCTGAGAGTTAAACAGTTCTCACAGACCTGGCTGAAACTATTTTGGTTTTGTTCAGTGGTTCCTTTTGATAAAAAGTGTCTTAGCCAACTTGCAAAAAGCAGCAGTAATCCTGCTTCCCATGACTGCACTTTTGTTTTGAAATTACCATATAGAGCAGCCCCAGATGGACCCCTTCTCCAGGATTTTTCATTTAAGATCTGAGACCTGCTGAACTTTCCTGTAGCTTCCACACAGAGAGCAATTCACTCCTATCCCTACTCACTTTCCTAACAGCACTGGATGTGTGAGTGTGAGGAGGAGATCTACAGTTGCTGGAAGCTTGAACACAGCCTGAATTCTCATAAAAAAATAACAACAAATGAAAAATGCAATAAGAGACATGGCATGGCTTTTACTAGTTCAATCTAATTTATAACTCCAAATCTTCCTTTTATATAAAATGCCATCAAGTAAAGGTTATAAAGCTAATAGCAAAAGCAATGAAAAGAAAAATAATCCAAAGACATTGTCTAGGTCTTGGTGGTCAGTTATTTTCCCATAGAACTATAATGCAAAATAAAGTTAATATTTGTTTTAGTTTTGCTCATGTCATTGAAAATTAAAATAAAGGAAGTTTTAAAAGGTGGTTTTTTAGCCACCTTTTTTTTTTTTTTGGTGGAAGTTCACCCTGTTTTTAGCAAGAGGAGCAATTCAGCTTAGCATCATTTCATATCCTACATCACTGCCACAGCCACAGCAATTCAGTAGCCAGATCTTGAGAACACAAGTGCCTTAAACAGGATTTAGAAGATTCCAGTTATCAACGTACAAAATGTCGATGCTAAAATTTCTATTTCATAGGCTTCGCAGGAAACTACTTGCTAGGTACCCTTCCTTTGTGCATGTATCTAATACTCCCTCTTTCTGAGCAACCCCTGCAGCAGTGCAGACACACAGGGATGTACACAAGCAATATACACCAGCATGCCTCAGCACTCCTGAATTTAACACCCAACACTGACAATGTTTTCTCACAGGAAAAGTGCTCAGACCTGTGCCTCCCACCCACAGACCTCTGGGACTCCCAAGTGCCTATGGGATGGAGGTGCTGCCAAATGGCTAACATGGATGTGGTGCCCTTTGTTCTTTCTGAAGAGGATACAAGACCTAAGTCTCTGAGTCTATGACTATTGCCTAGGCTGGGCTGCCATTTGAAGACCTATCTAAAGTTTTTTAAATGTAAAACAGACTCATTTTTTTTGTTTGTTTGTCATTTTTTTTTGTTCCCCAAAGAGCATGCACAGACCCCTCACCTTAGACTCCTTCATAGCAGACAGTCCTGACTCAGACACAGAGGCTTGAGAGAGGACCACAACCGATGCCAGTGTCCAGGGTTTCCCACTGGTAAGCTCCAAATAATCCCCTGTTCAAAAGAGGGACATTTTGGATTGCTTTTCCAGATGTCTCATTCTCTCCACTAAGTCCACGCGGACACCAGGGACAAAACTCTTTGGAGCTCAGGATTTTTGGGATGACACAAAGTTTTGTAGCCTGCTCAGTGCACTAAGCTGGGTGCTCAGCCTCCTGAAAATGGACAGACACAGCATCTGCTATGGAGACAATCTCGTTAGAGGACTCGATAGGATTCAGAGCTCATGGGTCATCGCTAGAAGTTCTACAATTGTTCAGTACCTCAGTTTCTCCTATGTGAAAAGACATCAGGTGTATTTCTCTTTTCCTACTTGTTCTTTGCTTTACCTATTTTGTGCCATATTGTGAGACTTCTATTCAATAGAGTGAATTGTGGTACTTTACCACTGAGTTTACGGAATTTGCCTAAAAAACTCTCACCAACCTAAGACAGGGTTACTTAGAGTTTATCAGCTTTCTGAGGGACAGTTTATCCTTATGGGTTTCAACTGTATTTAACAAAATAAAGACCTAATTTTCATAGATTCATTTCCTGTGATCCAAACACTAACAAACTCTTTTACCCCAGGCATTCTTTTTCTGCCCAGTCTGTGCATGTGACTAGCCCTTGAATGTCACTTTTCAATAGAGCAATTTTGACAATTTAGCATATCAGATTAGATTCAGAGGTCAGTTCTGTGGAGATGCAGATTCCCAGTTGACTGTAGGCACTCTAATGTAGACATTAAAAATTGGAGATAAAAGTATCCAGTCAAATGTATATGTCAGCAGCATTGATGTGTTCTGCCAAATCACTGTGCAGCTTTTATACTCCTGTCAAAGCACCATGTGGTTGCTGGTTTAATACTACTGGTTTGTGTGGCTCAGAGCTGTCCTCCTTGACTTCAGCAGGCACAAAGGTGCTATGGATTGCAACATTAAGGAATCTTTAACAGCGGGGGATTAATGAGAACTATTAGTACTGGATGCTAAACACCTCAAGCCACAATTCCCCTTCACGTTCACAGCTTTACCATTCTGACTGCCCTCGAAGTGAAATGCAAATTTTTGAACACTTCCAAAAAGGAAGATACTTTCACTAAGTTGCTCCAAAACAGCTATGTTTGCTATGTATTATAAGTTATGATCCCCTCAACTGGAAGCTGAATGAGAATTAAACAGAAGCCCTAGCACTAAACTGTTGCAGATGTGAACTCTAGGAGAATGAAAATAAACATTTAGAAGCAGAGAGGAATATCTTGACTCAGAGGTAAATATCAGTCTATCATTTTTGCTTTGGATTTCAGAATGGCCATTGTGAATCACAAGATCATGCTCCCCAACTGCTTCTGCTAGTCTCACGTCATAAATATTCTAAGCTGCTGGACGCAGATGTTCATTTTCACACAAAGGTCACATATAGTTTCCCATATAATGCTTGTCTGAGAGGCAAAATAATCTGATTTGTTATATAAGCAGAACTGCATTTTATTGTTGTGTTTGCCTGTCACAAAAATAGAGCTCAGGTACATAAAAAGTTGAAAGTTATCTGTCCAAGAAATAGTTGGGAATAAGATCAGGCTATAAATATGACCCTGGGACATCAGTTAACCTTTTGGAACCTCATGGATTGGGGAAGTAGCAATCAATTTCAGGAAATAGCATTACAAAGCAAGGTTGCAGAAAGATAAACAAGAAAGAATCTGTATTTCAAAGCCATTGACAGTCCTTTTCCTGGTAAGTTACCTGCCATAATCTTCAACAAAAGGTGCCTTGAATAATAAATGTGAAGAATTGGATGGTACCTGGAGTGTATGTAATAGGGAGTGGGTGGAGATGCAATTACCGGTAACTACTCTGAGACCGTACAGAATGCAGAGCGTAGGCCATTTGGGCACTTTGCCATGATTCTGAGTTAGCACTAAAGTTTTACTAGTAAACCATGACAACCACTGTTTTTATTAGGTTCGGCAATGGAAATGTACCAGCTTGCCACAGAGCATTAGGGTGCAGAGCATTTGAAAATCTGGGATGCTGCTGCAGCCTGAGGGTGGAGTGCAATAGCTGGAATGAAGAATTGGTGCTACAGGAAAGAAGGCTGTACACCCTCAGAGGATTTTTAACACACTGGTCAAGTTGACACAGTTAGCAACACTTATTTAGTACCACTCCAAACTTGTGATATCTGCAGCTCCTACCCTGGCAACAGACATCCACACCTCCCTTCTCCTGAGGGCACAGATGCCCCAGCAGAACTGAGTGGTCAGCAGCTGGCCCAGGGGGACCAGGCTGAGGGTAAAGAGGGCTACACCCCTGCCAGGATGCCTGTTCATTGTACAGAGGCTCCATGTTCAAAGACACCAGAGTTGATAGTGCTACTCTAACTCATTTCCCACTGCATGATCCCAGGAAACTGGGATGCTGGGAGGCCCTGTCTTGTAAGACATACATAGACATCTTCACCTCAGGTTCTCCAGGTGTGCTCTTCACCCAGTCCCTCAAGGGGAACCCACTTGTGGCACTGCTTTAGCCAGCTACACTACCAGATACCTGAAAGCGCTTTCAAATTTTCCAGCCTGTCTGAATTAGGTAACGTGAACCATTTTCACTTTTACTTGTTGGACATCTATGGGTTTTTGCTTTCTCTGGAGAAAGCCAGATCCTTAGAAGAAAAAGAATTGACAATAATTTGCAGAGCAAAATACTTCTTACCCAACCACACATGAACCAGAAACTACAGTAACCAGTCTCATATTGAATACACAGTAAACTATATCATGATGGAAGTTTAATTGGGATAGGATTAATTAGGATCCAGTTGACTACTGTAGAGGAACAGACCCTTATCAGTTGGCATGTGTTGATTAGGACAAAATTCACCAATTAAATGACTGTTCTAATTAGAAGCTGAAAAAAGTTAGTCACTGCAAGCAAACTAATGACCAGGCAACATGCCATTCTGAGGGAAAGTAACCAAAGATGACTGAGTAATTTTTGTAAGCAATACTGAATTCTCAAAAGTTTCTGCAAAGCAGGAGTCAGTGGCTTACCTGGGACAAAGTATGAAATATTGCTTCCACTCATTCTTTTCCAAAAAAAATGGTAATTCTTTCAAAGTAGTAAATTCAACCCAACCTTGCAGCATGGGATAGCTAAATACTCTCCAGCTCCATTTCTGAGTGTGATAGTGCTTCCCAAGGGAGAGACATAGATACTGTCAGTCTGTACTTCTGCAGTTCCCCAGACAGAGACGTGCCAGATCTAACATCTTGCTGTCACAGAAGTGGAATCCCAATGCACTCTTTTCCTACCTCTTCTGCTCCTAATTGCAAGCTTCTGCTGCTTCTTTTTACAAGGACTGGTGCTCACTTGACCTCACTATAAGCTAGTTCCATTCATTATTTTTGGAGAAAACTAGAAGAACAAAGCAAAAGAAAATTAACAGTTTTCTTCCAGGCTGGGTGGTTGAATCGGCTCTCTGTAAGGTCTGTTAAGGGCTATAATAGAAAAAGTAGGATTGTATGGAGGGTTAGAAAGAGGAGGGGAAGAGGGTCACGGAAATAGGATTGCCCCTTTCAGCAGCAACCAGTCATAAGACCAGATGCCACCAGACCTCTGGCTACACATTCAGTGTCTCTTCAGCCAAGAGCTCTGTTCCTGCAGCTGGACTGAAAACCTGCAGCAGTCACTGGATTCAAGTATTCTCACTGACCAGGGAACAGCTAACTACCTTTAATTGCTGGCAGAAGTTCAAGTGTCAGCAATTCCAGACCAGAGGACCAAGAACAGATATCTGAAACAGATGCTACAGAAGGCTCTGCTCCCGGGTCCTGGTGGGGGATGAATCTCTGCTAATTCAGGTGGCTATGCATGTGTGTGACAAAAGAGGCTGGTGTTTTAGTTTGGAAAACATGCTGTATATCGTGCATCCAAGAACACATGGCTCTAAGGCACACAGGCAAAGTCAGCTCTGGCATTCAGCACTCTCAGTACAGCCACTTCTTATTTCATGACTTGCTTGAAACAAGCAATTCACAGCCAAACTGTGCACACAGTGATAAAGCCTCATAAAAATGGCTTGAAGCACAGCACTCAGAGGCTTTATGGGGCCAGGGAAGACATACTGACCGAGTCCAGGGTTTATGCCACAGGAGCACTCAAAGCACAGAGCTTAGAAAGAACCTGCCATGGAACGAATAAGCTGTATCATCTACCTGTCTGCAGGTAGTGAAGGAAATGGCATTGACTGCAGTTATTTCTACGGATCTTTGCACAGGATGCCAGTTATATGCATCCATTTGTGTGCACCCACAGGCTTAGAGGTGTTCAGGGTGGAGTGCTCCTAATTTGCTTCTCGAAACAAAATCAGCACTGAGATACTTGAGTGCACTGTATACATATGCCTGTTTCAGGGGTTTCCTTAGATTACAAAAGAATCCATTTTATCATCTCGGATTAGGAAGAGATAGCCTAAAAAGATAACTGCACTGCTTTTTGTTTCATAGTTTAATTTGGAAGGTCCACTTATGAAATTATTGCCTTGCTACATACCACAAACACTCTTAAACATAAATACTCTAACAGAGACATTACACAACTTCCATTGAACAACATCATTGATATTGACTAGTCCATTAACAATGAGGAAATTAAGCCCTATAACCAGTTACAACCAAGTAACAGTATTTAGATAATAATTAATAGGCTAAAGGTATTGGTAAAATTTTAAAGTGTCATTAAGAATATGGTTTCTATCCAGAAGGACAATTCTACTTGCTTAACTGGGAGGCAAACTCCAAATGAAGCAAACTACATATTTTTTAGGGAAAGATAATTCCAGTAACGACTTCCCATAATGAAGACGCGAAATAAGGGCTGCTACACAGGAAAGCTCCACCAGATCCAAGAATGCCTTGCATTTAACATCAAGTAAGGTCAGATGCATTCTGAAATTAAAGGTCCTTTTCTTTCAAGACAGACAAATAAGTGTAATAGCACATACTTCTCTTAATTATGATGTGCATAATTAGAATGGCACCATATTTGGATACATCTCAGAGAACCTTTTTAGCTTAATGATAGTGAATGGTAATGACAACTGTTTAGCTGGGATAGTATTAGCAAAAATTTCCCTTAATGGGATACATGCAGATTGTGTCAGGGGGTTAAGTGGTGTTTAACTAACTGTGAAATTCCAAGTCCATGTTCCTTAATAAAGAAATTGTTGAATAATAATTAACAGAAGAAACTGAAATGAACTATGATGAATGAAATTTGAAGCCTTGTGTTTATAGACAGCACTAGAGCACTACGTACACACAAAAAATGTACTTTAGAAAAATAACTTCTTTTTCCTTTCCTGAACAGATTGCTATTTTTCAACTGTTTTCATTAATTGAAGTACTTGATAGACAGTTCTGTAAAATAACTTTAGCTGAGGCTAATTTTAAGCAGTTCATTTTTAGCCTTCCTACATGTGAATGACCTTACCTGGACAAAGAAACCACACGGTGGGTTGCTGATCTTTGGCTGGATGGGCACAATACCAAACTGCGTTTACAATGGGAAAAGCTGATGAATGAATTTAATTATCCGATGATGCTCTCCAATATTGGCTTAAGATTTAAAGTTCAGTGAATGCTCGTCAGTAAATCCATTAGCCAAGAACCCTCATTACAAGAAATGAGCAAAGCTGCACTGGCAGGCATGAGGCATTGTGTTTTACACTTCAGTGGCAGGCATTTTACAGAAAATTGTTTCTAATATTAACTCAGGGGTTGTTGCTACGTTGTGACTGATGTAATGGTTAGGCTCCACACCAGGGAGAGCACACATCTTCCCACTCTCCTCATGCTCTGCACGTGAGCACATACAGGAGGAGTAACAACAGGTGCTTCCAGTCTTATCCCATCTGCGTGCAAGGTATCACTGTCCTCAGTATGAAGCCAATCCTGAGCATGCCTCTAAGCCAGGACACTCACTGAACAGGGAGCAAGACGGAAACAAAACTGTGACTCCTGCATCTATATTAGTGAACCAACACTGTGTTTCATGAACAGGGCTCACAGGGAAGCCATAACTGAGTCCCTCCTCCTAACTGGCATAATATTTATATGACTTGGCATCTTTCAGGCATCTATCGCTGCTTCAAATCAGGACTTCTTAATGAGGGACAACAAATAGTTGAGAGATGTTCTCATTAATGAAAATTTAGCACCCTGTTTCTAGTGCAATATGTGCTTCTTTATTATTTTGGAAAAAGTTCGCATTTAGGATTGGATGTTGAGTTGAACACTCTAAAGTTTCACCATCAAACTGCCCAAATTAATATTATTGTGCTGTGTGACAAATAGCTTACAAAGTATGTGGTTCAAATATGTCTCAGCTGAAGTCCTATCCAAATTAGAAGTGTTTCCATGTCATACAATTAGCTGCATAGAATAATAGAGAATCAATTTACATAGGTGAAAGCATGTTTTTGGAGACTAAATTGTGTATCTGCAAGGGGTTTGTGACGGTATTCTCCCCTGTCCCCCACAATCTGCCCATTATTTCCCATAACCCTGCTCAAGTGGTAACCACCAGTGGCAGTCATACTGGATGCATGTCGTCGTGACGGCGGAATCTGGCTCAAGGTGGTTTTGTGGGAGATAGATAACAATGTAATAGCCAAGGGCTAATTTAAGCAAAGCACCCGCCTAACCACAGTACTGGTCAATGTCTGACGCAAGCCAAATTTGAAAGAAACTAATTTCTGCAATTGGTATGCAGATAGAACTGACTCAGTCATATTACTCCATAAACAGTGGACAGTCCAGGGCTCACTGAGCTCTCCTGCATGGCAGTGGGCTGCGTGCTATAATCTTCCCTTCAGTAGGGACAGCTCTCAAGGTTACTTCTTGAGGTTGAAAGAATCCTTATCATGTCAGATACTTAGTCAATAGGCAATAAGTGTGCTGAAACTTTGAAATCTTAGCTAAGGGATAGAAATGATTGATTGTGCACATCTCGTCCTTTAGACATAAATCATTGGCCAAGTCTGGGACCAAGTCTGGATCCAGCTGCACCTGAACTCCCCTCTGAGGGCAAGTTTAGAGATCAAGGGAGTCCTTTCTGAACCTTGTATCTACATGGGAGAGCTCCCCTTACAGCTTTGTCTAACCCTGTCATCTATGCAGCAAACAATCAAGCATACCTTGCCACAGAATCTTATTAAACCACTGTAACATATGCTATCAAACTTTGTTAAATCATTATTTTATATCAAAAAACATATCGCTACTTCTGTCTTACAAGTGGAGTGCATCACTCCATCTGTGACCGGTTTTCACTAGTTCAAGGACAAACATCTCAGAACATCACAAGCACTTGCAGCAGGGGCTAAGCTGTAGTCAGGCATCTGTCTATTGCTTCTCCTTCTAATTGCACAACTAAACATACCTATCCAAGATTAACACTAGGGCAAATTACCTTTAAAAAAAACCAATGCAAAAATATATGCACACTGCTTTGCTATGTTTTGTTGTGTGGGTTTTTTTTTAATTCCATGGGTCTCCTTTGACCAAGAGGATTTCCGATAAAAAGTAAACACTGAGATTCTTAATGTTACTGAAGAACATGAAAAGAGTTTGCTTTTTTTTTTAGGGTTTTTCTGAATGAATATTTAAAGTGAGTTTTCTAGTATTTATATGCCCTACTTATTAGCATAGTAAATTTCAATGTTATTTATTGATAGGGAATGCAGGGTCCAAAAATGCAGAGTCTTTATTACAAAATTCATTTCCATGAATGAATTGGCAGGCCTATATCAATGCTGATAAAATGTTGACTGCTTTACATCATATTTATTTTTTATACTTAAATGGATAAAAATAGGTGGATAAGGTAAAACTCTTTCATTCCAAATCCATCCAAGCCCAATTATTTTATGCGGACTTTCTCATTCTATCAAAATATAATAAAATTATATTCAATTATGTGATGATAAATGATATATAAATTATAAAACATATCAAATTATAGCAATGTATAATTGAGTAATTTTTCATAATGATATATTCACCAATATTACACTGCTTCAAGATAATAAAAAAGCAGTACAACATTGCTTCTTTCATTCGCTTGCTCGTTCTTATTTTTTGTTCAGAAATTGTTTTCTTTATGCATTTCATCCTGGTTCAGGACTTCAGAAATTACACTTGATTTGCCTGACTGTCTCTTCAAACTGTACAGCAGCGGAGTTATTTCTGATTTACCAAGCAGAAAACCAAGAGACATGATGAAAAGGTCTATATGTGGAACTACTCCTTATGCAGAAGGAGATCTGTATGTGGCCAGTTCATCACTAGGCATTACTTGTCCCTCTGTGCTCTGGAACACAATGGATTTGAGTTTGTGATAGCCCTAGATATGAATATATTGACTGACACAATACCTGTCTCTGTAATGGGCAGCTGCAAAGACTAAGGCAAATAGCTCTGGAGTCTCCAGATCCCAGTGTTAGCTAGGATAGCAGACATCACAAAATTGGGAGTTCATCCAGTGATGAAACACATTTACTATGCAAAAAAAATATGAATTATGTAAGTGAAATGTAATGTGGATAATAGAACATTATTGTGTACAACAATAATTCACTGCAAACAAACTTCTGAATCTGTGCATATCAAATTGTTCCTTCTCCTGTACTTACAGCATTTTAATGATCTGGCAGAGATTAAGACCACTTCCAAATCTTGGAATTATTGTACATAGAGCATCTTCAAATGCATGTGGATACTTTCACACTATGGTGAAATGCTACGGTAGTATACATATGTCCACCAAACTAAATAAAACATCACCCCAACAATTAGCTATGGTATGACTGTACATTGCCATATTACTTTTTTAAGTGCAAAATTGCAGCAGACAGACTCAGTCCATCTGATTTTCAACTTCATCTTACAAGACCAAGACTTCCTAAGCCTCTGGTAGTTATAATTACAGTAGGTCACAGTCAAACTATGGATAACCCTGTGGATTATTCAGATATAGACTCTATTTTTCCATGACATTTCCTGTTGTAATGAGCTTCTCTAGTGAGGTTAACAAGACACATGTTTCTGCTTAGACATTTCTGAGGAATACCTTGCACAGTTTTTGGATTGTATGGGGGAAAACCCCACAAAATCACAGAGAAGACAAGAATGGTGGAAAGGCATGCAAATCACAGCTGTGCAAACTCCAAAGGCTCGTAAGCTATGAGGGTTCTCCTCCACACCGGTAATCTTTGTTATGTGTTGGCTGAGTTGCTCAATCCTTGGATAAGACAGCCCTAAGACTGCGCCTGTGGAGGCAGGCGCTGCTGGGGCGGCAGGGAAGGGATTGGTTCAGCAGCCGACTTGTAAAGTCTGATTAAGTGATCTGCCGCTGGTGAAGTCCTTCAGTGACCCACCAGCTATTTCTGTGTCTAAGTCATTTGTGAAACAGCCCCAGCATGTGATGCCCTTGCTGACGCATACACTCACCAACTGGGCAAGGTGGCCAGTGGCATTTATCTTACAGCTAGCTAGGAAAAAAGCCTACGCACACCTATTTTGTCTCATTTGCTTCTAATCCAAGGATTAAAAATGTCTTGTTAGATTTGAACAGGAGCTTCATTAACAAAAAAAAAAACCCAACAAACAAAAAAACTCCACAACAACAACAAAAAAACAACACAAAAAACCAAACAAGAAACAAAACAATTCCAACAAAAAAAGAAAAAGAAGCAGAAAATTAAAGAGATTTCAAACTAGTTTGCAAATTCTTTGACTACTCTAAAATCCTTTCCTTCCCACAGCAATACTCTCAGCCCATTTAAAAGAATCAGACTAGCTTCACACATTACACTCAGTCTCTTGATTTTTCACTGCTTTCTTGCGTACATTTAGTGGAAATAGACTGACAAAAAATAACCTATAGAACAGCTAAGGTGTTGGTACTTCCATGACAAAGGTGTTCTAGGAAGGAGAAGCAAAAAAATTCTGTTAATGGCAGCTTTCATCAGTACCACAACAAAAATCTGTCCTTTCATTCTCTTGAACAATATGATCTCTTGCACTGCAGATGATTCAGTAGCTTGCACTGCTTCATCTTTTCTTTTTAAACTGTTTGCCTATTTCGGTATTGGAGCTGGGGTTCTGTCAGATGTATTTAAACCAGGACCTACACATAAAGAGTTAATTCTTTAATGAAGGTTCCCACACTTGACAGTACTGACACAAATTTTTCCTTTGCAGAAAGGGAAAATGAATGCATTTCAATTATGTAATGAGATTAATTAAAAAAAAAAAGATACTTTTTTTTTTTAAATCTGTGTAAGTCACTAGCAACATCAGAAAACCCTCCCAGCAAAGATGAGTAGGCATATTTTCATTATTCATTGTGTTCTTCTTCCCGCCTAGGTTGGGGGCATCCTTATGACAACGATGCTAGGAGCACATGTTGACCACACTGTGCTGATGTCATGAATGATGACTTTTCAATTTTAAGTGCACTGATATATAGTGGCTACAGCTATAAGACACCTCATTTGCAAAGTAAGTTCCTCTGCAAAGGTAATTACTGCTCCTGCAAATTTCTGTACATCATCAGAATGGCAGACTGACATTAGAAACACAGCGCTACCCACAATGATACTCAAATACAAGCATGGCAATCCATGACACAATTAAATCAATTTTTCATAGCACACTCTGAAGAATTAATTAAATACACAGATTCCTTTAACAATCACTTAAATGATTTGCACTCCTAATTTTCTGCACAGCAATAGAAAATGTATTCAAGACAGTGAATGACTATTATGTCTTTTGGTATCTACCATAATGCCTACAATCATGCTCAATTTGATTTTTAGGTAACTATTCAACTTATAAGTTACTCCAATATTTTGGTATCAATTATCATCCACTTCATGCCAAGTACTTCTTTGCTACTAAGGGCCAGTCTGAGGGTAGATCACTCAGAAAGAACAGTAAAAAAATGATGGAAGAATTATGTGCCAGGCCATAAAAGGCTGAAATCGGTATTTCTACCAATCCCTCATTAAAAAATATGATCATTTTCATGTTTTTTCTCCTACCCAATGCCACAACATTTTATTCACCACCTGTACAAGAAAATATCCATAACTTCTATTTTGGATCTAGTTTGCAGTGCACTGTTCATGGGCATTACCATCTCAGAATACTTTTAACTACCCTGTAAACAGTGGCACTGCCAAGCCAGTGTATCTTATCCAGAAACAAACTGTATGTCTTGAGTTTGCCCATATTTTTCCTTGCTAATGGGTTTCAGGTCTATGAGTACATAAAGAGCTAAAGGAGCCAGAGCTGAGGAAAAATTATGTTAATCCATTTCACATAATATGCCTAAAGTGGAAGGACCTACTTGTCAAGGCTTCTCTATAGTTAGTGGTAATACTTCCAAAGGACATTTCACCCCTATATTAGAAAAAAATATCCTTTACAGTGGTCCTCTGACTATGAGGCAACAAATTCTCTTACTTACTGCTTCATACAGAAGGAGACAGACACCAGAGTCTCAAGATTTCTGCTTCATTCTGCCTTGGGTTTGTTTCTTTGTTTTTGTTTGTGTGTGTGTGTGTGTGTGTGTGTTTGTTTGGGTTTTTTCTTTGTGTTTCATTTGGTTTTGGTTTTGGTTTTTTTGAAAGAAAATAACCTCCACTCCCAGGCTAGTTAAAAAGCACAAACAAGCTGGTATCAGTGTTCTGCATGACTGCAAAAAACCTTCTCTGGGAAAATGGAATTAAAGCCCATCTTTCTCAGATTTTCAGTTTAATTGTGCTAATGTAGAAAGAGCATTCTCCTTACAGCAGATCAGGGATCAGTGGATATTCAACAGAACAGAAGGCTGACCCTCAGACAATTTCAGAGATATTCTCTCAGCATGTCATTTACCCTAATGGTGACAATTAATTGAGAGTCCTTAAAAATGTAATGGTAAAGGCAGTTTGGTTTGACAGGAGTGCAAATTTTAGGCACTCTTTCCCATCTTACACGTGAAAAGCACCTGCATCTGAGGCTGAACACTACAGCAGACTCCTTTAAGGCACACAGCCTGTCAGATGGGATTATACTGGATTACGCTGATTGAAGCAAGCGTTACCTGAGAAATGACTCCTTATGCTACTTAAGATTAGATCAACTGATTGTACAGTAATAGAAGTAATTTTACAAGGAAAAAGAAGTCTTTATTTAGAGGATGAAGGAACCTTAAGAAAGATGCAGTATGCAACTATGAAGAGAAAGTCTTGTGCAGACCTTATTATTTTGTCAAGTAGATTAATAAAAGTAATGAATGGAAGGACCATGGAAGATACAATTTGAATTTCAGTGACGCACTTTGGAGTTTCTCAACAAAAATCTTAATTTCCTAATTAATACAAACTACGCTGGATATAAACATTATCAGGAGGATTGAAAACTGGCTAAAAACATAAACAAAAGGTGTTGATGAATGACAGTGTTTCAGTAGTGAGAATGTGTTTACTGAGGATTGCAGGAATCAGAGCAAGGCATGGTTATTGCTAAGTACCTCTATTAGAGGAAGGAAATACTTACAGTAATGAAATTTGCACATAATGCAAAACAGAGATGAGTTGAGTATCCAAGTGTTGATAATAAAGTAGCACAAAGGGGTCTATAAAGATTAGGAACAGACTGATTGTGAATTATGATTTACTCCGGGAAAATGTAGAGCCATACAGGAACAGGAATGCACTTTAAGGCTTCTCTACATGTGAAAAGCTGCCCACACAACCGCACAGAACAACTACATTGGTGAAACTACCAGGATATGCTCCTTGTGCAGCCATTCCAGTCTGGGATAAAAATGATTTATTTACTCTCAGGTCAAGTCACTTTTATTGCAGAAAATCTGTTCCCAAGGGAAGTAATGCTGAAGTAGCTGGATGTCCAAGGGAAGTAATGCTGCAGTCCCCCATGAACCCCTGGAGTGTAGACTCTGGTGGGCTCTGCGTTCTCCTTAGCTATGATCGCAGGACTTCTTTCTTTAGAAAACCCCTAAGACCCAGCAGCACAGAAAGTCAGGAAGGTAGGAATGCCAAGGGGCCTGCAAACACCATAAGTGGTAGCTCAGACATGATTTTGCAATGCAAAATTGCAGCAAAAGTGTGTTTAAGGTTGCATGTGATTCACAGTAGGGGAAAGGGATGTGGCCTGGTGTTCCCTGTGGTGTTCCCTTTACGTAACTACCTAACGTGGCTGTCCCAGTAAGGCAGCGCTGAGCTTTGCTCACTGTCAGAAATACTCAGTGCAATGGAGGGACATTTGAAGAGAAGCGGTGGAAAGCACTGACTCACAAGGAAAGACCAAAGGAGTTAAACATGTAGCTGGCTAAAAGCAGGCTGAGTGGGGAACTCTGTAGTACTTTATAAATATATGACTCTGGAGATGAATTTTCTCAGATTGACACTAGAAATCGTATCATGTAGCTAAGAAAGGAAATTCAGAGTAGGAGCCAGATAAAACTTCCTGACAAGGAACATTAGCCTTGGCAAACCCAAAGGGAATAGGAAGAGACAAAAACTCAGTTAATATGTGGGAGATCATGTAATCTGATTTTTCAGGCTTAAAGGGAAGGTGAATTCATAGCAGAACCAAATAGAAAGCAGAAATGCACAATATTTGATTCTGACCCTTAAGAGGTCAATGCTACAGTGTTAGTCTTTAGTCTCAGTGGGCTGTGCAGACACTGAGAGTTTGAGGAGTCCCTTCCCCAGAAGGGCCATACTGTACCTGGACCTCTCCTGCAGCACAGGGAGTCCTGAGGACAGTCCTGCAGCCAAGCATCATGCAGAGTAGCTACATTCCCTTTGCCTTGCATTATTTAATGTCAAATTCTTAGTGTGGAGACAGTTTTGCGATGCTCAAATAAATTAAAAGGGATCAAAGTTTAGACACTCGCTATTGTTCCTTAACTGAAAAGCCCTGCTGACCCTTGACACAGAGTTATCACTGTCAGGAGATAAAACAAGAGCACAGCATCCTTCTGCCACTCCTTGCCCTCAGCACAGGGCAGACACACAAAGTAGGGGAGGGGGTAGCCCTCTGCTACAGTAGATGCAAAATTAGGAGATTACACCTACCTGCAAAATGCCAAAAAAATTGAGCACTTTGCTTAGTTTGTCTTGCTAATATTCCACGATGCAGCATGGAAACTGTTCTCAAAATAGGTTTCTAATTTCTGTACAGATTAAATGCAACCAAGCTACTTTACTTGCTGATAATTTATCTAATACCTCTTAGCTGTGCAGTCACATTCACCACAATGAGTTGGACAAGGAGATGTCCCATGGTGTCCCATGGAAATTCAAAGAATTACTAATAAAGGAGCAGCCTGCTTGGATTAGACATACATTAATATGCTCTTTCACGCTGGCACTTCTAAATCCTTACTCTCTTGCTGTCATAGCTTCATCCTGCCCTGCCTGTCAGCATCTATCTCATGCTTGTTAAATTCCTGTGCCACATCATATCTTAGCTTAGCCCACTTGAGAAAAAAGGGCCAAAATATGTTGTGACGGATTAGGGTTCATGACACCACGATGGAATCAAAGTCTAGTCCAGTCTTTTCAAGGAACTAGCTGAAGTATTACTTAAAGTTCATCAACAGGGACTGCCAGGAAAATTTCCAGCAGAAAAAAAATAGAGAAATAGTTTCATATGACACATTCAATAGATGCATGATCTTGTATGCCTGAAGTCCTTACTCACAGGGCAGCAGTGAATCCTTTAGAATCACAGATCAGAACAATGTATGCTTTGAAAATCTTCCAGGATTGTCTTAGAGGGATTTCTACAAGGAAGAATGATATTGCCTTTAAGTTTAAAACTTGCAAAACAGAAAAACTTATTTACTAGTTTTCAATATTAGGTGTATCTGTATAAATGAGAAGTATTTTTACTTCAAAAACATCACTGTGACCTAACATAACTGCGACAGGGCTCAGAAAAAAAGTTGCAAATAACTCAGGAAAAGGTGTATGACAGAAGTCTCGGCATTATTTTGTATGTTAGAAAATAAGGATCATCCCCAGAGGGAGGTATGTATATCAGTATTTCAAGTACGCACTTCATGTCCCTGCCGTTGAGAAATATAAACCAGAGAAGAAAACCCAAACAGTCAGATACTTCTGGTTTGCTCTGCAAAATGAATGTATCCAAAGTGCTGAAAGGAGTTTGAGAGACCAGTAAAACACTTGGCCAAGCTTTCCTGCCCCAGTTCCTGCTGGTAGGGAATCTTCACAGCTGGGGCAGAGGAGAGAAACAGCAAGTAGAATTAAAAGCCCTAGAACATCTTCAGCATGTCATTAAACAGAGGTGACATCTGATCCAGAAATTAGGCTTTTTTCATTTTTTCCTATTAAAAGCATGAATACTGTTACTTAATTGTCCTCCAAATCCTCCCTGCTCCCCTACTTCATCTATGATGGAAATGTTCTGATTAGTCAGTATGTTACTTTCTGCGAGAAATGACTGACAGCAACTTGGTTTAGTATGAAAGAAGTAGCTAGCGATGCTTCTAAGTCCTCTTCTTGTGCAGGGCAAAGCAGATATAGGTAGAGAGGAGATGTGAGGTGTGCAGACTGTGAGAACCCCATATGGCTCATTATTACCTATCACTTATAAACAGCTGCCCATGTTGTCTTTTAATTAGATTTTAGTCTGGTTTCTCTTATTTATTACAGCAGTCTTTGTTATTCTTGGCATTTCAGAAAATGATCGAACACATTCTGTTAGGAAGCATTCCTTCCTGTTTATTAGGAAAGAGTGATTATTTCAAGATGGTGCTATCAGTGATTTAAAGAAAAGTGAGTATTGTTGACCAAAACCTGACTCTACAGTAATGTCCAAAAGATACAATGGTCTGGTGATAAATACTGTTTGCTGTAAGCCTGTCTGTTTAGGGAATAATAAAATAAACATTAGAGGGTCAGACATGTGGCTGGTAGCTAGCACATGCTATGAACAGATGCTTGCTAGTAAAGACTGGTAGTTCATTCATTTTGAATTAAACTATAAATCAAGGAACTATGGAAGTGTGGGAGGAGTGAATTAAAAATTTAACAAAAAAGCTTTTGGTTTCCTAATTCCATGATCTGTCACATCTTTCCATCTGTGCAAAATGAGTGGGTGTTGTAGAAAAAGACCTGAAAGGGTGGGATGTTAAAATGGTTTATACTGAGGTTCCTGTGAAGTGTGGCTGACTTCCACGCTTCCCAAACAGCACCGTTTCAGAACACTTCTGCTATTCTACAGAATCAAGTCAGACATATTTATCACTAATCACACAAAAATAGCAATTTAAATAGCTGGATTGAAAATGGAAATAAAGGCCTTATCATTCTTGAAAAATGTTGTTTACTTTAAAGTGAGGTTTTCTACTTAGTGAGCACTAGTTTGAGTAATAACAGAAAACACCACCTGATATATTCGGCCAGTTTGCATTCAGACAATCTTATCTAAAGCAAAATCTACCCTTTGAGAATCAACAAGAAAGAAAGATTGCATGACACATGTCTGGAAGAAAAATGACAAATGATTCCAGGGTTTTATTTTTAATTTTACTCCACGAATGGAACTTGCTATTTCTACGGTTTAGGTATCAATTCCTATAAATTTCAAAAAGTGATGAAGGGAGGCTGGTCCTGAGAAGTGCTTTCTGAAAATGAAGTATGGTGCCCAGAACCGGACAAAATTAACCAAGAAGTTAATATATTTAACAGTGAAAGGAATAGTTTTAAGAGCAAACTCCTGAAATATCATGCAATTCACATAGCTCCCTAAATTGCTGTATCTGTTACTTATTTTAAACTGTCTGCATACTCAAGCATGGAGCCACTCATCAAAAAATGTGAAGTACTTCATCCCTAACTATAGTGTTAGTCTCTGTGCAGGGAAAGACCAGAGAAAAACTCTCAGCTTTGACCACAGCATGTTTTGATGCAAAGTGACTGCCAGCAACACTGCTGGCTAGAGCAACAAAAGTAGCACCAGCAGACTTTGAACTGCAAGAGGTTCCCATATGCAGCTCTACTTCTGTCATGAATGATCATCTCCTTGTCCTGAACAGCAGCCCATCCAGATGAAAAAAACAGGGGAATGAAATATTGCAACAGTGCAGAGCCAAACCAAACTGGCACATAAATTCCCCCTCCTATATATGGATCAAAGTAGGGAAGATTGGTTGAAGTGCCTTCTCTTGCTTCAGAGAGCATGTATCGCCCTTTTAATAAAGAAAGGTAATATCAATCATGATCTCTCACTATCTCCTAGATCAGATAATTCAAAGTTCCCATCTGGTTGGTTGCTTGGGAAGTTTCATTACAGGCCTTTCATAATTCTCATGTCTCATATCTGGAGGAGTTTCTTATACTATTGGCAGCCACTCTGGCTTGTCCCTGACTGTAAAACTACTCACAACAACAAGGAGGGAGAAAAAGAAAACAACTCACTCAGCAAAAGTGAATGATGATAACTGGAAGAAGCCTACAGTGAAAACGAGAAAAGAAAGAGTCACTTGAAATGTGGACTGTGTGTGGGATTCTTCTCCCTGGGGGTCTAACTGGCTGGCTGGAGGGTGGGGAACTGCAAGAGGATACCTACAAGACAAATACAGAAATAATCAAAGGAGAGAGATCTTTCATCAAAAGGAGAAAACAAACATAAATACAGATTCCATGCCCTCTTCCCTCTCCCTTTTCTTCACTGTCAATATTGAAAATGCTATCTTAATGCCACAGATACATTGGCCTTTTCCTGAGCTAGATCCAAAGCCTCCTGGAGTCAGTGACTTCAAAGGGTTTCACTAGGCTGAGCGGGATCTTGGATCCAATGGCTGTTTAGTGGGAAAATCATTTCCAATGTCATGAACTATCAGAAAAGAAGGAAAGAAGCCAAAGAGCCCATCATCCTCTCCCCTCCTGAGAGGCAGTAAACACATCAGTTGCCTTCAGACCTGATTGTGACCAAGGTATCTGTGACCAAGATATATGTGAAGATATCTGGAAGTATCAGAATGGCTGAGGTGGGAAAGGAACTCTGGAGATGATATGATCCAACCCATCTGTTCAAGCAGGGCCATCCAGAGTCAGCTGTCCAGGACCATGTCCAGATGGATTTTGAGCATCTGCAAGGATGGAGACTCTCACAGTGAAGAAGTGTTTCCTGTGTTTCAGTGTGTTCCCATTGCCTCTGGTCCTGCTACTGTGCACAAAATGGGCAAAAGCCATTCAAGAACCTGGATGACACTCAAGTACTGAGATTTTGAGCAGTGACGTGCTTGTTCCTAATCTGGTTAATTTAAAGATAGCCTGGGTTTGAATTTAGCCCATTTTAGTACTACACAAATCTAAGGTTCATAAGGTAATCTTTTTTTTTTTTTTTTTTTTTTTTTTTTTTTTATTTCCTTAAGCAGTAAACCAGATTAAAAACATGTTTTTCTGGTCATTGTGGTACTTCAGTGCAGTATTACAGATAAGAGTGCCCCCCAAAGCTACCTTTCAGTTGCAAATGTACTGCAATCAGACAAGCATAGCCAAAACGTATGATATAATAACATCATCTATGAGAAGATTCCTAATATATTCATATTGTATACCTCTGAGGCAGTGGCTCTTTCAACTACATCCTTGACCATGATAGCAATGCCTTTAGAAGAGGAATGTTTGCATTTATACTTCATTCATGAACTTGTTTTTCATTACATTAGCAGTTTTAGGCTTGCTGTATCCTGTACTCAAAATATACGTAATAGAGTCAGGCAAGGAATATTTACATTTTAATTAAGAAGGATTCCTATAAACTGGAGCTTATTATTGGCCAAAAAAAAACAGGGAAGGAAATGCAGGTTACTGCTATTTAATTTAATGGCACTAATCAGCTTTTTTTTTTTTTTTACTATGGCTTTTCTACAAACAATTTACTGTGTATGAGTACTTTTTTGTCATGCAAATCATTCTGAGCCTAATATTATACAAATATATTCTTGAAAGACTTCAAGTGCTTTTCAGAACAATAATAAGCTTTAAGTGGTTTATATACAAAATGGTAATCACTGGAAATCACTGAAAGGAGAAACAACGGGCTAGCTAGGAGAAAGTTCTTTTCAAGAAGATCGCAATCTGAACAAAGCGAGTCTAATTGTCATCACTTTCTGCCACTATGGCAGCATTAAAGATTCCTGTCTATCTGTTTCCAGGCCCTGTGAGGCTGCCTTATCACAGGGACGCCAGGTAAAACAGCCTTGATATAAATGCAAATCTCTTCCTCCATGTCTGTAAATTCCTAGTAAGATTCATTTAGTGAAATTGAAAGAAGCAAATGGATATCCCAGTGTGGCACTTCTGAATGATTTTATTCCAAAGAAGAAAACTGGTGCAAAATCAGTAGAAGTAACACATATCAGGCCTGAATGATGGGAGGAGGTAAACACTTCTCAAAAAAGTCATCACCCAGAATGCCCAGGAGGTGCCCCATGGCCCCACAGCTCTGAGGCAGTAACTTTCCAGTCCATAGGAGTACTCAGCTCAGCAGGAGCAAGAGCAGGAAGACTTGCCTTTCTCCAAGAACCAAGTTTCTCAGACATGTATTAGTCTTGTGCACTACGAAACATGAGCCACCGTACTGCCACTGGAACCTGAGCTGGAAGGTTTACAATAAATGAGAGAGCTAAGGACATTCAGGCCAATCCTATATTGTCATCACACTGACAGAGGAAACAAGAAGGTAAGAAATTATGTCAGCCCACCAAAGGTAGCTTCAGTCTGGAGACAGCAAAATGTGAGGTTAACTCTGGAAAGAAAACCAAGTTTCCAATCCTCTCAAACTTCTTCTAAAATGACTAACCAGAGGAGAATGACTCAAAGAAATTAGGTGGATCTTAAATCACATTTGTTTCAATTCTTCCTATGTACACTTCCCACCATTCCCACATGAAAGCTGAAGTGATGCCCCTCAGGTCCTGGCTGGGAAGCTGTACAGAGCTCCAGCTCTTCCCAGAGACTTTCCCTTTGCTGAAGGTTACTCAAAAGAAGCCTGGAACCCACTGGTGTAATAATTGTCCAGACATTAATGGTTGTAATTCCACGCTCAAGTCTAAATCAGTAGAAAAGGAAACCTACCTAAAGCAGCAGACAAGGCCCACTCAGAATACGGGATGCAAGACACATACCAGAACTTAACACATCTGGTATCATCAGTATCGTATTTTCCTGCCTGTATCTGGGTTTAGAATGGACATTTTTTTTTCCCAGTTAATTAAATCAGCTTGCAAGTCAAGCCTAAACCCTCCCAGAAAGTGTGAGATGGGCTTAAAAAGAAAACAATGATATCATTTAAAGAAAATGGACTAGCCTCCTAACTTCTGTGCATTTGGGCCATGCATTTAAGTTTCTTCCCACAAACATGACAGCTAGAAAATCACTTAAAAATTACAGCAGAGATTCTAACTACCACTTGTTTCTGAGTTTTTCACATAGAATATCCTAAGGTTTGCAGACAACAGTGAAGATGTGTTAACTCTGTATGGAGGACAGCTTCTGGATTTCCCTGAACTCCCCTCATGAGTCTCCAGATTCTTTGGTTCATTCCTTGAAGGTTCAATACGCAGGAGTTCCCTGCACCTGTGTGTGGATTACAGCTAGTTGACTGTACTCTTCAAAATCTTTTTGCTGTGAGAGGCAGTTCAGTGCCCACAGCAAACTACGCAGTACAATGTATGTATTTCAAAAGCATCACTTCAAACAGTGCTAATCATTTAAAGATAACATTAAATGGTTCTAAGTAAAAAAACTTACTGAAAAACACTTCACAAAGAGGAAGTATTCAGGGCCAGGTTGGATGGACCACCTCTAAGTAAGCTGTTCTAGTGAAAGGTGTTCCTGGTGTTCCTGCTCACAGTGGGAGGTGTGGAACAAGATGATCTTTAAGGTCCCTTCCAACCCAAACCATTCTATGATTCTATGAAATATTAGCTGAGAGCTTGTGTAGGATTAAAAGCTAAACTATGAGAAACTTACGTGTAATTTTATGTAATGGATGCAATTTCATATACAGTAATAATAGCTGAATTATCAAGTGGCTAATTATACATCTCACTGGTCATTTGCATTTGCAGCAATTATGCCTACAGCATAATCATAGTAACTAGCCTTGCTATTGTCTCCAATTTAGCTGAAATGTCAGGCCTACAGCTTTGCTTTTGAAAACTATTTACATGGAAATCAGAACTTTATTTAGCCATCTATCATAACTTCAGTCCAGGGAACATGTCTTTCTTTCATAGCACATGATATGACTGTTTACACTAAGACAAGGTAAAGCAACTGGTTTGAAATATTTTTGCCCGTCATGATGTATTGCAAAAAAACCCCGGCAAGTTTTTAGAAAAAAAGTAAGTTCTTTATGTGTACTTGGAGAACTGCCATTCATCTGTTTGGGGAAATACAGTAGTCACCAAGGATAGAGCTTCATTGCAGATTCAGTCATATTACTTCTTGGTGATTGGAGACAATAAAATATAATGCCAACATAAGCTCATAGAATACCACAAGTTTGACTCAAATTCCACCAGAGTAAAGGGCAATCGCTGTTCTAGGGCTTGTGGGAGCTTTGGGTCAGATTTTGCTGCATGCTTGCAGTTTCTCAATATAAGAAGCTGAGTGGGAGTTGGAGAACAGTGCTCAACAATACAAGCCTTTGCTTCAGCATTGCAGCAAGCTCAGTGTGTGGCTACAGGGATGCACAAAGCAGTCCTATTTCCCTTGTGCTGGGAAACCCATAGTATTGGAGCTGTCTGGAAAGAATCCACTGATCTGTCCAATGTCAGGTATACCGCGCTGCCTGAAGGCATTAGGAAATACGTGGTGTATATGGCACAGCTGGCCCATATGTGCCACAGGCAGGGCTGACTGAAGGTAGGGACTCAACGTCTGACCTCTCATATGGTGCCAGTACACCCCACAATTCCTTTTGAGTTTATATTCAACGAGAAGACTCTTAGACAAACCTGCTATCAAATGAAGCCAATGCCATTGTGCATTATGGATGTGATGCATACACTGCCTTGCTGGGCAAGCTTGCAGCAAGCAGACTTCCTTCAACTTTAGAAAAAGGATAGGATCCCATGTTTTAAAAAGAAAAGCCTGAAATGTGTTAAGTGGGAAAGACACTATTTTTCTGGGGGTTTTATTTTATTTTTTATTTGGTTGGTTGGTTGGTTTTTTTACTTTCTCCTTTACATGCTACTTGTTTCTTCTTTTTTTCCCTGACAACTCTCCTGGGTCCATAGTAACAGTTTATTAAAAAAAACCCCTAATTTAAAAAGTCATAAATACTGAGTTGTCTTTCCAATTAAAAATACAAAACAGCTGGATTTGACATCAAAGTGTCATCCAAAATCATCCATTAGCTTTTAGATAGTAGGTGGGAGTTCTGCGCTCAGAAATGGCAGTGACATCACAGAAACATAAATGTGATACTGAAAGGATTTTGTTATTTTCCTTAGACTACCAAGCAGCTTTGGAGACTGATGTTACTTTTCTTAAAACTGGAGGAAGCAAATTATTTTTTTTTTCTATTTTTTTCTATTTTTCTATTTTTTTTTTTCTATTTTTTTTCTATTTTCAACTTCTGCCATACTACACAATTTTCAAACTTTTTGACAGTTTTTGCAGAATTTTGTGGCACTTCAATTTTTATTTTTTACAGAATTTACAGAATTCCTCATTTGCATTGAATCTGAACAGTGTATTTAAAAGACAAATGATCATTTTTAATACATTTCTACTGAAAAAATGTTAAAAACTCTTAAAAACTACATCTGAAAGAGCTCTGATATTTTGTATTTCCTCTTTTTTCCTTTCAAGTGTTTTGGCTAGCTCTGACGATACTACAGCACTTAAGTCACTGTAAAGTTTCATTAATGGATGTTTTAATATGGCTAGCTGTAAAAAATTTTGGTGAATACAAATAATTGTAATACAGGTGGCATCAAAAGATGCTACACTTCATGAAATGCCTTCAATAGAGACTGAGTCAGGTCCACATTTTCTAGCTTCATCTACACAATCCTGGAGGAAAGAGTTTCAACATCTTTAATACCAAGGCTTGGATGAGATGCTTAGAGATGGTTGGAGGAAGGTGAAAATACTCAGCTTCCATGAGTGGCCAAACACACTGTGGTTGTGTGGTGATCCCACACAGATCCCTTGGGCCGTCAAGTGGGAAAAAAATCCCCACTTTTGCAGGAGCCCACCTCCTGGCCCTTTGGACTTCACTGCACTCACCTCCCCACCTGGGACTGCAGGTGAGGAAGGAATGCCCTTTGATCCTGTGATCTAGTCTGGCTGGAATCAGTCCCCATGAGACTGTCCGCTCCCCGGCTGGTTAAAATACTGACTAGTGATAGCTTGCTTATTTTGCAATTCTAATTGTTTCCATGCCTGTCTTAAAATACATCTAAATGAAGCTCAAAAAAATTTCATGTCTTAATGTCCTTGATATCATGAACCTTGAATAATGAAAAAATGATGAATAGCTGCACGTTGCAATCCAAACTTTTATTAAAAATAAATTTCACAACAATGCCCTAGGTACAATCTGGGGTTTTTTTTATATTGCCTGTTTTACCTCTGCTTTTAAATGGTCCTCATGAATCTGCAAAAAAGTGACTTTTACAGTTATCTTAAAGGGGTTGCATATACTTTGAGCAGAAGTTGGGAAATGAAATATCTGTATATGTGTACAGTATATGTTTGGTTTGATTAGGCTGAAAAAATACACTTGGGTTGCTGACCTTTTATAAATGTATATTGGATTATTTTTTCCCTAATAGAAAATATCCTTCCAAATTCGATTGCAGTCATCTGTGGCATATGAAGAGAAAATGAGCACATTTGCAAGGCAGGTTGGAAAGTGGCTAAGGGAGACAGAAAAGACTTGGCAGAGCTTTAGGCTTTAGTTTAGCAAAAGAATTGAGTTGATAGTTACTGAAGAGATCTTTCAGTTATGACTAGAGAAGTACGTGATACTTAGAAATGTTGTAAATCACAAATTTTTTATGGGCATTATGCAATTACTGTCCTAAAACATATCTTTCACTTTTAATGCATTATTTACCAAGCTGGTTGTAAACTCTGAAATCTCTTTCTATGTGGATTATATTTGAGACTCGCAAATTTAATTTTGCTGTAACATCACAGTTTGCTAGTGGTGAAAATAGAGGTTTTCCCCCCTCTAAGAAGTCTCTGAAGTCCACGTTAGTGAGACATTGAAATGGTTTATGGCTTAAACATTGTTAAAATAATTGAATTACTTTTGTCTGCTGTAGCAAAGTTTGCAAAGAAGCAACTGCTCACCAAAGCCAACTCCTCCCCAGTTATGCCCACTAATTTGGACCTGACAGGAATTTGAGATAAGATGGGGTAACACTATTGTCCAATTATCTCAAGAGAAGAATGTATCCACAGGTGTGGAAGTCTGGAACTAACGGCTCAGACAATCATGGTCCAAGCTGATGATGTGCAAAGTAACTGCCCAGGTACTGAGGGCATGCACAACCAACACCTCAGGCTGCAAGCTGGGTAAGAAAAGGAAAGAGGCCAATCATGCAAGGTGGGGTAGTGTTTCTTTGTCCTTAAACAAATGACCCAGCTGTGATAACTCTGGTCCAGGGGCCATTGGAAGGATTCACACACAGCCTGAAGATACTCATCTCTGCTGATGGGCTATAATGGACACTGTAGGCAGCTAAAAGGTCTTAGAAGGTGTCAAAGACTCATGAAATGTCCTGTAATCTAGCATTACATCATTCACTGTAAAACTCCCTGCCCCAGAGAGCATCAGGACGTTCCCACCTAGCCTAAGCCTAATAAAAGACAGTATGGACTTCGCTCAACATAAGGTCTTCCCTCACCACCCTGAACTTTGCTCACCAACTGATTTCTTCCCTCACCACAGAGGACTTCCGTTACCACCATGGACTTCTTTCACCACATGGGACTTTCTTCAACGTCACAGTCTTCCCTCACCACCCTGGGCTTCCCCTGATGGATCCAGACTACAACCATGACTTCAAAATCACTGGGACTCTGATAACTGAGAAGACCACAAAAAGAGGATCAATGGGCCACAGTCAGAATTCATGGAGTGGTAATAGTTTTTTCTGCGTAATCTGTCTCTCTCTCACTCTTTCTCTCTCCCTCTCCTTCCTTTTCCTATTTCTTTCTGACTGTCTCTACCTCACATTTACTGTTAAATAAAAATCAGTACTATTGACTTTGGCATATGGTCTCGTTTGCACCTTAATTCAGGCAAAGGCNCTTCCGTTACCACCATGGACTTCTTTCACCACATGGGACTTTCTTCAACGTCACAGTCTTCCCTCACCACCCTGGGCTTCCCCTGATGGATCCAGACTACAACCATGACTTCAAAATCACTGGGACTCTGATAACTGAGAAGACCACAAAAAGAGGATCAATGGGCCACAGTCAGAATTCATGGAGTGGTAATAGTTTTTTCTGCTTAATCTGTCTCTCTCTCACTCTTTCTCTCTCCCTCTCCTTCCTTTTCCTATTTCTTTCTGACTGTCTCAACCTCACATTTACTGTTAAATAAAAATCAGTACTATTGACTTTGGCATATGGTCTCGTTTGCACCTTAATTCAGGCAAAGGCCTCTAATAATTTTAAAGAACCTGATCATAACAATGCATTCAGAAAACCCGTTGTCAGAAAGGGGCTGAATGGGCTCAGCCTGCACTAAAGTGCCTTCAACTGGCTACTGCAATGCCTGAAATATGTTTCTTTTGCCCCAACAGGGTAACTCACAGTGCGAGGATTCAGGTCCATGTCACCTCTCTGTCACAGTGAGTGCTGCAAACAGTGAGCACTTAATTAAATCATAAGGCTTATAACATAATGCAAACCATGTTATCAAGGAAACTGCCTAACTAAGCAAAAGTCCCAGGGTAATACTAGTGGTGCAACTTTGCTGCAAGTATGGGGTCCCATACTGAGGACCCCAGGAAGGCATCCAAAGACTCCCCAGGATGAACTGGGGAGCTGCTGGTAAGTTTAAAGGCTCCCTGGGCCAGGTGTTTGCTGAAGGCTCAGTGTTCTAGGCACCCTAGGCAGGAAATTTCCCCTTTTTGTCCCTAAAATAAATGCTCTAGGTTTGCTACATCAATCCCAAAGCAGAAATAATGAGTATTTCTACTTGTGTGTGTGTTGGATATGTTGTCTCCTCAGTAAAGACAAAAATGTATTTCTAGATTAAATATTTATACATTCTAAATTTATATATATTTTAAAAATAGAATATATGGATTTATATATTAAATACCCATGTCTATATACAGGCATTCCTAGGGATGTGTACTATTCATAGTGTTTCCCTGACAAGAGAAAAGCTATTGAATATTTTGCTAGGATTCTTCTAATCTCTAGTAAAGTATGCATACCTGACAGGCTGCGTTTCTCACTGTACTACATTTGAAGGCTCTGCAGTGCTTTAGTCACCACACAAATACGAGGATTGTGAGTTTGAGCAAGATCTGGCAGCACACAAGCAATGATGCTATTTTTCTCTTATTTTGGCTAAGATTTCTTCTCAGGAAGTTAGGGGGTTTTATCCCCTAGGCTTCTAGTGTACGATATTTTCAAGTCTAATTACTTCAGATTCTGACCTGTTATATCAAGAATTTATGTAAATTTACACATGAAGCAGACAGTAATATATCTGCTTAAGAGCAGGAACCTATCGGTGTTTCTTCAAAGCCAAAAAGCAATTTAAACTTCTTCCTGAAAACGTACACATAAGTCGCAGCCCAAAGCCTGTCAGGCACAGATCATATTTTTACATATTTTTCATTATTATATGAGACTTAAACAGATTAAAGTATTTTAAAAGAGGGCAAAGGCCTGGGTTCTTGCAATCCCATCATCTTATTGCTACATTTTTGTAAAGCAGGGCTCTTTTCTGGGCTTGCTCTTGGGACTATTGCACATTCACAGTGCAATATTGCCGGGTGGGCTGTTACTAGCTGGTAGAGTGGGATCAGCTGGATCTGTTAACTCTCCATTACCACCAGGGGGATTTAAAACATCTCACTCTGAAAAAGATGACAGATTTCAATGAGAATACACTTTTACTCCATGCGAGAAGGGATAGAGAAGAAGTGGGGAAACCCTGTGTCTGGAGGATGTGTGGGATGCCTGCCACTCCTTCAGAGGGAAGCCGCAGTCATCAGAAACACTTTTAGGCTGTCAAAGCAGAGTGTCTAATGCATTGTGCCACAACTGGGCTGGTGCTGTCATTATTCTTTTATGTGTGGCATCCTCCCTCCTGCCCACGCACTGGAATTGGCTTGTTTGTGTGTATTGCAGCATTCCCTCATCCACAGGACTGACAGGCACCCCAGCTGAGGGAAGGGGTGGCCAGTGGTGATGCTGAAGCCACGGCGCAGGGCACAGCCTTTACCTGGGGGATGCAGGGATGAGATATGATGCAGAGACTGTCTGTTGAATGCTCTCCAGCTACAGCAGTCTGCTTGTAAAGGCAAACCTGAGCCAGGTTTGGAAAAACTGAAACAACTGAGCAAACCTGCATCTCAGAGACTGGGGCTTTGCACTGAGCAACTGAATAGCACCTACCAAGAATGAGGGCAACTGCATTTAAAAATGGGCTTAGGATGGTATATCAATCTCTAATCTAATAAAAACCTGGTACTTGTATCTAATAATAATAATGTAATAGTGTGCATTTATAAAGTCTTTTTCTGACTCTTTCTGACTCTGAAAGCTCTTTCTGAAGACAGTTAAACATCACAAGAAATGCACACCACTGTCTTGCTTGGTGCCAAATCAATCATAGAATCATAAAATGGTTTAGGTTGGAAGGGACCTTAAAGACCTCTAATTCCAATTCTGCTGCTGTGAGCAGTGATACCTTCCACTAAACCAACCTGGACTTTAACACAGTTGGGAGAGTTTCAACTTTGATGTCACTTAGATATTTACATAGTTCCTTCAAACCCACATAATGTTAGAGAGCCAACACACTCATAGGAACCAGAACCACACACAGATCTTAGAGAGGTCCTTGTGAGGCAGTGCTGTTCGTGAAAAGGCTTTCTCATAGTGCTGCTGTTCCCAATTTTAAATGCACATCTCCAGCACACGCTCTTTTTAAGCAAGTGTTTCTCAGACTCCTACTGGAGGTTTGATCTAAAGTGCTGTGAACTGATTAAAAATGTCATGTAGTTGTTTTAAAATTGCATGATGCTGCCAGAAGAATGGCTGCATGATGAGACAGCAGCTTCCTTCATGCAAAAGTAAAAATGATCAAGAACTACTTGTGCTGAGTACAAGGTAATCAGAAAAATTTGTGCAATTGCCTCCTGCATATAAAGATAGCCAGCAAGGTCAGACTGTTCATGTACTTTCATGATGGAGACAGATCACATAGGGATCCTTCTGAAGACTCCTGTCACCCTCAGACAGTCAACCCAATGTTTCCACCACACCAGGGGAAAGTCTAGAAATCAGAAGAGTGGATAATCTCAGACTGTATCTACTGATCTGATAGAGATGCTGTAGAAACAGGAGGAAAATAAATTAGAAAGAGATGGGGTACAAGATATAAACAATAAGTTATGTAAAGAATAAATTCAGCATAGGGTCAGGAGGAAAAACCAGAAGAATATGGAAACTCTCAGAGAAAGACAAGGAGAGAAGCACTTGCAGTGATGGGGGAAAGACAAGAAACTGGGCTGGTGTAATACAATACAATCTGAAGAAATAGGAAAAAAGTGAAGCATCAGGAGCCAGGATAAAAAGGAAAAAAGAAGAAAAATAGGGAAAAAGAAATCCCTTAGACTCAGAGTATGCCTTTGTGACTCCTCAGTGAATGCAACTGCTTTCTCAGTGCGTGCTAGACTTAATTTGCCACGAATGATAGATTTCAGAAGAACTTTCGAATTCAATATGTACTGTGAAATGTTCCTTGCTCAGCCACTCCTGTAGAGTGGGGAAATGGCAGGAAATCATTTCCAACAACAGCGAGTGTTATTTTGAGGGAGACATAATGGCTTGTTTGGTTTGACATTCGAAACAGATAAAACTGCGACAAAAGCATTTAAATGCTAATCTGTCATTTAGAGCGGGTAAACAAAAACTAACATGCATAAAATCTGTGGTGCTTGTGAAAGAGTGCTCTAGAAGCCTGAAATACTGCTTAATTCAGAGGAGACGAGCATCTCTGCAGGCAGAATTTATACACAAAATATATGAATGTTGAGAGTAAAATTTAGGTATTCAAGCTGCTGTTTCCTGGTGGTGGATTTGAATCATACAGTTCAGGTCACAGAAGGGAGTGATTTTTCATTAGGAGTGTATTTCTCAGAGATGGAAATATGCAGGCAAATATTTTCCTGGATCACTTAACATCTGTGCAGTCTGACCAAGATGTACCCCACGAGAGCAAATTCAGTAGGCACACAGAGATCCTAAATTCATCACTTTTCTGCCTTTGGTATATCCTCATAGCCCACAAAGCAATGGTAACTAAACAAGAGCCAAAGAAGTAAAAGGCAGCCCTGGATGGGTTTGGAAAAAATGTGTTTCCATGAACACAGGCTAGCCTTTTTCCTAAGACACTGCTCTGAGCAACTGAGAAAAGCTTGGAGAGCATTTCTAAAATCACAGTAACTGCCACCAAAGTGTGGTACACCATCGTAGGCCACCAGGAATGATGCTACTGTCAAATGTCTCACCCCATTGCAGTGATGGAAAGAAAGGGCAGGTTTTTTTTCTTCTCGGGGATTAGCATCCTTAGGTCAGCAACTGTAATGCCAGCTTCCAGCCACACCACAGAGCAGCAAGTCTAGATCCTGAGAAACCATCTTTATAAGTAAAAAGAATGGACGTGAGTTTTGTGTTGGCAACACAGACTTTGTTGCAAGGAGGCCTCTATGAATTTTTGGTTTCATTAAAGCTTGTAAAAAGAAGAGGAAAAAGAGAGGCAAGAGTAATTCATTGCAATGTATCAAAAAATACCTTCAAGTCCCTACTCAGAGAGGATTTCCCACTAACTTCTCTCAGGGCTGACATGCTGTATGGATACACAGGCACAGAGGAGAAATCCTTAGACTGTGTTGTGCACAAGTGGATCTTGAGTAAGAAATTTGCCATTTAATATTCACCTAGTAGTTTAAAATTTACTTAAAACCTCTGTGAGTCTCACCACTTGCCTTCTGCCTACAAAGTTTCTTAATTATTCTGTTCTGCCCAAGTTTGTGATTAAGTTCACTGTACTATGCTTGCTTCTTTTTGATATAGTTTTCTATTATGCCTGCTTGTATGTAGAAGTTTTCAATACACACAAAGAAAAATTATGAAAAAAGTCTCCACAGTGGATGAAATGTGGTCATATAACTAATCACAGGCAAGCAGGCAAAATGACAGGGACAGAAAAACCTCAGTCACCTGTTCCTCCTCCTTGCAACATTGGTGTGTGATTTATCTGCTTATTATCTACTCACATGGCTTCTGTCACGCAAGTCTCTGAGCTCCTGATAGCTGCTGAGTAACTCATACATAAACCATGCTTTCATAGAAATAGAAAAATTTTTAATTTCCAGTTGATGATTGGCTGACAAAAAAAAATAAATTAAAACCTAGTGAAGCTAATAGGACATTCTGTAATGATGTGTTTGGATCTGACCTTGACATGGTCAGACAATCTGTGGCAGGACTGGTTTTAGTCCTGCGCTTTCACTTCTTAACTTTCCTGTGTTGTTTCCCTATACACACTCTTCTTCAATGCAGGAAAAAGCTATGTGTCTTCTTTGTATGGAGAACTGCGCTTTCCTGTGATCTTAACATGTCTTATTTTATAAATATACCTGTTCCTGGAGTATAAATGTGAAACTTCTATTGAACTGGCAGCTTTCTCAGGACCCTGAAATGGATGGTGATTTGCTCTATGCCATACTTAGGTGCTGGTTCATGAGATGGCACCTTCTGAACATCACCTGTCCAGTACTTGCTG
Source organism: Sclerurus mexicanus (assembly GCA_013396755.1). NCBI lineage: Eukaryota > Metazoa > Chordata > Aves > Passeriformes > Furnariidae > Sclerurus > Sclerurus mexicanus. The sequence continues at coordinate 945,470 of VWZF01004618.1, read as the reverse complement.
TTTGTTCTGTGACTGAGAAAAGGGAAGACATGAAGACTTTGCTTTTTCTACACAGAGTCTGTGTCAAAGTGCATATTAAATACATCTGCTTAGAAAACTTAGACCAGAGTTGACAAGTTCAGAGCCAAATCTTCCTCCAATTATCTTAAGATACTTAACCACAGGAGGAAACATAATAATTTAAAAATAATCACCAAAGTTTGATGTTCTTTCTGATATTCTATTTCTGCTTATGTTACTTATTTGAAAGCACAAACTGGACAAAAATCTGCAAAAACTTTTTATTTTCCAAGAAAATTTCCAGCTCAGTTTCAAGTACAGAGTTTGAAGGTGTTCTGGAACTGTCTTTAAAATATTCTGTATTCAGTATTCAACAGTATTCAATATTCCATTTTGAGAGTCTGAGAAATTACTACACTGCTTCAAAATGTTCAGTTATGCTTGTGTGACATTGCTCTTTCAACCGACAAACATAATCTCATGGTGTGTCTAAGCCTCTCCACAGAGATCTTACAAGCTTTGCTCTGTTGTCAATATCCCTGCCTCGGGTTTCATGACCTAGGTTCAGTGAATACTTCAGGACATCCAGCACATGGCATCAGACATCTTGATGACACCAAACCCTGCACACTGCTGTTTAACGACCTCTTGTATTATTTTTGTCTGTTGACTTTCTAAACCCATCAAAGCAGATTACAGCCACTTATAGTGTTCATGTCTTCTGAGTCCTCTTCTCAGCTTAATACAGCAAGGAAATCACCTTATCTTTCAGATATTCACTGTACCCCAAAATCTCTCTAAAATACATCATAATCCTTCAGTTGGACTAAGAAAGGATCCCTTTTCAAAGATAATTACACAATCTGTTTTAAACATCCTTTTCATTCTGACAGACATAAAGGACTAGGTTTTACTTCTTTCTTGTTCTATTCTGTGAGCAGTTCATTGATGTCAATGGTGTAAGGTATGAATGCAGACAGCCGGCTATCACTTTGAGTCCTATAGTTCTTGTAAAATTACTCCAAAGCGATACAACCTAAAAATGTACAGAAACTGAGCCCTGGCACCACAGGTTACACATATTTCTCAGGCATAATTCTTGACAGATTTGCATACTTATACCTGGGATAAAATTTGCTGCGATGAATATAAATGTGTTTGTCTTGCCACTTCTTTTTTAATTGGAAGACGATTACAGCAGGATTTGCTGAGAGCTGATGGTGCATTCCCATCCTCTGTTGTTGCCCATTCTCAAGTGAGGAAAAATTAAGAGGAATAAATACATATATTAAGATGATAGCAAAGTCAGTGCTCTACCATTGCCAAGTATTATTTTACAGTATGTGATTAGGATTGATTGGAGGAAAATACAAGAAATAATTTTTTCAGCCCTTTTGCCTGGACATCTTTTTATTCTAGATGCAGAATATGGAACTATAAATTTATACTTGTGAAGAAAAACTGAAGCTAAAGAAAATGAAAAATTTTAACTAGCAGTTGATGTTCTGCTTTAGCAAAGAGGTTGCTGTGAGCAGTATATTTAGTTGTTTTGTTTTCTCCTCAAAGAAAGATGACATGATGAATTTATGTAGGAAAATTTACTGCCACCTGACTAAAATTAGATATTCCACACTTATGCTCTGAGTTTATGTCATTATCCTGGGAAGGGTGTGGGAGTTTAAATCTATAATCTCTGCATACACAGGGAAAGGCTGATGACTATTATGAATAAACCCAACAGCGTTGGAAATTCAGGTTGTAGCATTTGACTCATTTTTTTTAATGAACTTACTTAAAGCATAGGTGCTGGAAAGCAAAAGTGGAGGGGAGAGGAAGGACAAGTAACCAAGCATACCATATGGGTACTTAATGTATCTGGCAGCCTGTTGTTTAACCACTCTGCAGTCTTGTAATAGTATTAGCTGACACAGACGTGTGACTGTGCTTATCGGACGTCACTGATGGGCTATGAAACACGCTGTGGTGGTAAGCCCTGGCACTCCAGTTTACACTGCACACTGCAGCTCCGAGTGGATGCTCCTTTAGCTCCTGCTAGTTTTACTTTCAGCTGGTCAGCTACTTAATAGATAACAAAACACTGTCAGGGTAACAGCACTTGACAGACTTTTTCACTTTCCTGAACTTCTGCTGACAACTTTTGCTTCACTGTGTTGACAAGTCTTTTTTAAAAGTAAGCTCAGAGCCCAGATCCTTTGCAGTCTGCCATCAGCAAACTGTATAGGGTAGGGGCGAGGCAGCAGCAACTCCCAGTAAGTAACATCAGTTCGTAGTAAATTAATTGTAGGGATTTGTCAGGTAATGAAAATTTCCAGTTCTAGCCCTCAGACCTGTCTTTCTATAGCAGCTTTCCATACTGTAGCATATTGCATACTATGTCTACTTCCTATAATAGGCTGTAAATTCAGAGGGGCAGGAAGTAAATACCTAATCCAAACCCAGTGCCACTGTTATTTTACTTGGGTCCTATCTCATTGCTCTCAGCTACACTGTATCTTCCCAGAACTGAGCTCTTACAGTAAGTGCACGTTATAAAAACCTGTGTAAAGCAATATTGAATTCTAAGGCAAAATATTGCCTGTTCCTTCGGATGCCTATTTCCCATCAACCTGAAAAATTAAAGCACTCTCTCAGTCACCTCACATGTCTGTCTATCTGCAAACCTCATATCCTGTGTTTCAGATCTATCCTAAGCATGCTGGTTTGGACTGTCACACAAATCCATGATGATGAAGGTATCCCTTAAACAGCCTAAGAGTAACTCATGAGCCTAATGAAAACTGCTTGCTCTTTTCATTCGCTCAAACATCTGTGCTAAATTCTTAAATGAGTATTTCAAGGAGGTAAAGTTTTTGGAAATTCCTGAGATGCTGGATCACATCTTACAAAAGGAAAAGCAAGCATTATCCCAGAGAGCATATAAACAGAAACCATTCATCTAAAAGTCAGAATACAGCACGACTCCATTATGAGGCCAATTTTCCATTAGTAAAGCCCTAATTTCTCCCTATTCTATATCATTTCTCCATTATCTTTCAGCCAATATAAAGCCAGAATAGACCAGATACAGTGGTTACTCTTTTTTCTCATTAAACTATTAACTAAGTAGGTAAAACAACAGTTGTGCATCATTTCTGTACACATTTACATGTGCATTCATGTCTAAGCTCATGACAACAGCTTTTCAGTAAAATTAACAAGGCAAGCCCTGCAGAACTAATTAGTTTTTCTTGCCAAAAACCTTGGCAAGAAGTTTGCATTTCCTCCCATTTAACAGTTTGGTTCCATTTCTGTCCAAGTCAAGATCTAGCTTAACTGTTTTCAGCCACAATGGGAACGTTAGTTCACGACTAAGAGTGTATCTCTGATTCAGTGACTCAGTGCCTTGCAATCATCTTTTACAGTGCATGGTCAGAACAATATGCTTGAGTTCACTGGCCAGTCCTGATCTAGTCAGAACAACCACGAACAAAACAACTTGTAAAATGTAGTAAATTGCAGGTTTTGTCTAGAACTAGAAAAAGATACAACTCCTGGGATTCTTCTGCTGTCAAACCAATTGCCATTCTTTCCCTTCTGTCAGATATCCTTTAACCTCTGTCCACCATTCTGTTGCTTCCCCTAGCACGGTATTTTTTTCCTCAGGTTAGATGTCAACAAGAGAAGAAGACCAAGGTTTTCAGCTGGAGTGAAACTTTATCCTTCACTTGCCTTATACTGCCAGTTCAATATACAAAAAGTGTTTAAGTCCTGAGACTACATCTGATCTGAACTATCTCATGGCTAATAAAATAAAGTTATACGAATGTGATTCACTTGAGAAAAATATAGAACACTGTCTGCCCCTATGTTTCTCAAAAAAGACAGCAACAGAAAAGTTTATGCAGACTAGCAAATTATTCTCACAGCAGAAGACATATTTTAGAGACTCTGAATTAAAAATGAGCACATATGCTTTTATTCCGGGAAGCGTGACATCCACAGTATTGGCAGTTTGGGACCCAGTGCAACAGATTCTTAAGCAGTTTCCACCCTTCTGGAGTACCAGATTAATTCTCCACAGATGAATATGATGTAAATATGAAACACTTGGCTCCAGCTCGAAGCACTCATAAGTGATTTGCTGACTATCCCACCAGCATTTCAGCAGGCTCTGAGCTACCTTTTTATTCCTGTCAGCAAACTCTCAGACGGCCAATGCCAGAAGCTTCTGCTTCCTTCCCAACAATGCAGAAACCATTAGTGAGCTACTCAGACAAAACAAAACTGACCCCAAAAAATCAATTTGATTTCAGATTCTGTGTCACTGAATCAAAGTCAATCACCTCAGGGGATGGAGGACCTGGCTGTACTCTCAGTATTTAAAGTACAGCATTAGCTGGGACAAGGAGCTTTCAGAAAAGTCATCATCAGCAACAACATAGTGCGGGTGTGCTGCTCATGTGATGCATGTGCAATGTAACTTTTGGGCAGTAACTGAGAAGAAAATACTACTTCTATTGGAAATATGTGCTTTGATCTATAAAAATACCCTCCTAGCTACTTCATTTCCTAAGATGACCATACAATATAAAGCTTGACTATTACACTTCTGATACAAATAAAGCACTGCAAAAATGACTAGGCTCTAAGGTCACTCATCTTACCAGAGACCATTCATATAAATATATATGAGGATGCATTTCAGCATTTTTTCCCTTAGGCATGACATTGCCATAATGTCTCTGACTCCATTCTAATTTTCCACACGGTGTGGTGAAAACTTATTTCCTGTTTCTGTGCCTATGAAGACCATTTAACAGCATTATTCTCTTGATTTGAATTCAACATGTTTTGAGTTAGTTGTTCGAAACTGGAATTTTATCATAAAGGCAGATGAATTACAAAATCTATCTCATCTGTATGAAACTATCAACACAACGGAGTTCAACCTGATTGAGATTTCAAGAATTTAGGATAAAGGTGGTTCATGGTTTGCTTATTTTACAAAAGTTTGATCAAAAAAGGTGCCATATTTCATCTCTATTTCACCAAACCAATCATTGTAGCCAAATGCTAAATTTTAAGATATGACTTGCAGTTACATACATGCTTAAGTTCAGATCAAATAATATGTACAAAGAATATAACCAAATAATATGTACAAAATATAATCCACAAGTAACATACTGTGATGAAAATAATTTCCTACTTATCCTGTACATAATGTGATAATGAATTTTTATACTCATTGTCATGGTTTCAAGGAGACCAACTATGACAGCTTCTAAGAAGTGGCATATTGTGTGTATGCCACCACATTTATTGCTTTAGCAATATAATGCTGCAGCTCTTGGGAAGAAACTTTGTGTGACTAGCTGCAAACTTTTTCTTCAGAAGCTAAGGACAGTTTAAAATTAAAAAAAAACACAAACAAACAAACCAAGGCATATCATAAATATTTCTATTGCTGTCTTCTGATACCTGGCTAAGGTTCTTTGGAACACAATTTGTTTGCTACTGGGCACTTAAGATGTAGCACATTAGATGATGGGTATCTACTGAGGAAAACTGAGCTCTCATTTCTTTCAGCGCAAACTGAAGATGCTGTTTGTAAAGAACGCTCAAGGCTGTGTGCCTGAATGTGGCTATGCAGACAAACTGACCTTGCTGTCTCACAGGACGAGGAAATTGAGAGGTTGCTCTAACTAATGCAGTAAATGTGGAGTAGGACAACAAAACCTGTTTTGTCTTTCCTTCCTCCTTCCTCTGGTGAAATCAGGCCTGCTGCTTTTAAGCTTTTGAGAACTGTATTGGGTGATGCTGCAGTGAGAGATTATTTCACAGGTCCTTACCTGTGCCATGCAGGTGCTCTGTCCAAGATCCATACTGCTGAACAAAGGTGCCTACTTGAGTCTTTAACTCCTTCTGCAGTCAGTGGAGGACAAGTTACCTAAGGCTGTGCTCAATCCCACTGAGCGCATTTTTCCTGGCTATGGGATGGAGCTGGAGACAACCAGACTACTGACTCAGGCACCACGGTTTGGGTGCTGGAGGTAAAAGAGATGAATCCTTAGCTCTTTTGCAACAGGATTGGGTCTGGAGACCCAATACAGCTCCAAGCACCAGAACCCTACTGACATGAAGGAGGGATGAGTTCAATCTTAGGCTGCTGCAGATTTTGTATTAAGAAATGTTACAGGGTAATTCAGCTACATTAGGTTTTCTAAAATGCATGGAATGTCTCAAAATCAGTATCTAAATGATTTAGACACCTAAGTAAAATTCAATTAATGTAAACCAGTTCAGGGTTCGTTTAGATGGTTCACCTCTTCTTCTTCCACTGTTCACACTTTTTTACAAGTGAAAAAAACCTCACTCCTTCTATGGAATTCTGTTTCAGCAGTAACTCAAAAAGCTAGACTAGCAGGAGTTCAGCTACCAAGCACTTATGGAAAAAACATTACAAAGTGGAACACCTTGGGATTTATATCAGAAACATTTCTGAAGGAATTGCTTATGTTTTTTCTTCCTCTCTGTAAGATAAGAGTTGGAAACTGCTGACAAGGATTATACCTGAATATATACATACACATACATACAAACACTATATATATATGTATATATGCATATGTGTAGAAAGACAGAACTCATGGTTTGAAAACTAGATTCGATGGGAACACAGGGCTTATGTCAGGACAGGGCTGTGGCTCTGGGGGCCACCAGTGAGGAGTGGATCAGGGTGTTGGTCAGGTCACCCACTCAACAGCACCGCTGCAGGCCTGAGACCGTGTTACTACTCTCCTTCTGGGGCCGCTGTAGGAAACCTCTCATGCCTTCTACAGCTCTTTTGTCTCCAGAAATGATATGTACGATCTCATTGAGGTTGTTTGTTTTTTTATTTATGCAATGTCTGTAGGAATTGTAAAATTGCAAAATACTGGTGATTGGGATCACTCCCTATCACATGAACTGCTGACACCTGAAATGTTCTTTTGATTCCCCTTTTATTTGCACAAGTTGTTAAAGAGCCAGATACCATATAATTTTCCCTCACACAGATGATTTTATTTCCTGTTGTTAGACAAACCAAACCACCACATATTTGGTCAAGTGACATTTCTTGAATGCCATAGGATACATGAAAAAACATTTCTTTCATTTTTTAGATTGATACCTTGGTTTTTGTTTCATTGCACTAAAATACTGAAGTCTGCTGGGTAATAAATATTCCCTTACTAACCCTTTAAAAATCTCTACACAGGGACTAAAATATGCTCCAAAGACATTTGATTATAAAGAGCAAACAACTAAGATTATTTTTCTTTAGCAGATCTCCTAATCACATAGTGCCCTTGCTTCACTAGCTCAGTATATAATGAAATCCTCTAACAATTGCCATATTTCAGTATCTCTAGGCTTCTGTAACAGAATTTTTATGACATCAGTGGCAAGAAAGAAAATTTGAAACACATGACTTCAGATACAAAAAACTTAAACTCCCCTTACAGTATTGCAAGTGTTGCCATATTTCTCCTTAATGGATTTATTCTATTCTAAATCCAGTATAAAAAATACAAATTTTATTGATTAAATGATTCTGAAAAATGTGAGATGTACCTCCTGGTATAGGGAGTGAGGGTGGAAATTACTGGACTGTCATATTCTCTCCAGTTTTCAACTTGTTCTTCATGGTTGCCAACTTCTATCCATCTGTCTGAGAAACTGCATGGATGGAAGCAAAGGGGTAATTGCCTGCCAAATGAATCCTGGTGTTTAGCTAACCCCTAATGAAATCAGCCTCCATAGGGCAGAAGGAGCACTACTGCACAGTGCAACAAAGAAGGCTTCCACATCAGCCTTGTCTGAAAGTAGACCTAAGACACTCCCTAACATGTGCCTGCTCAATATTTGCTTTCCACAAGGACTACGATTAATGAAGGCTAATTTCTTTGCTATTTGTCAGTGATTCACACTAACACTCGAAAGAAAAAATATTCTCCTTGATTTCTCAAGGCCAGCATTTTATGACCTTGAGAAAGCCTAGTAGCTAAATGCTTTGAAGCTACCAAAAAAACCCCCCACCACCACCACCCCCCCCCAAAACCTCACCCAACCAAAACCAAAAGCCCTGAAAACACAACAGACTCAAAAGAATCAAAACCTGGCTTTACTGAAGAAAAACAATGTTAACCCGTGTAGATCCAGCAGTGCAGGGGAGATGCTAACCAGCTGTCCAGGAGCAGCACAGCATCAGCTTCTGCACTGCTGGACAGAGGTCCCAGCTGTGCTTTGTCACTGGCCTCATAACAAGGGGAGCTGCTGTGATGTGGGAGGCAGGGACGGAAGGTGTTGCATTTTTCTTGACATTTCCCTTGGGTGTCTTTTTATAACTACATTTCCACTAATTAACTTCACCTCAGAGCTGGGCAGGGCAACTGCTTTCCCTTCAGGCTGCAGAGTGACAAGAAGCCCCCACAGTCGCACCTTGTTTGATCAACTGTTTGGGTATGAACAGCACAAGGACACACAGACTGACTAAACAAACCCAAGCAACCGAAATAGCACTGTTAGGAGAAACAAGCAAACACAAAACTCAGCTCAAGGGCCATTTGACCTTCAAATATCCAAAATGCACCCAGCAGTGCCCTCTGACTCAGAAAACTCCCAGCACACTGCAGTGGTGAGGACATGAGAAAGGACTGTGCACTTTCCCATAATATAGGTGAAAATGGCCATGCCGGGCCACAACAGTGGCCCACCTAGCTCTTTATCACACATCTGAAAGCACTCAGTGACAGGGAAAGAGTGCAAAAGGGAAGATCTCAGGGGGCAATTTTCCTCAGTGTGTCCCAGCCTCAGCAACCTGTGGTTGAGGACTTCCAGAGCTGAAGCTAAGCCCATCTCACTGCCTATCGCACAATTCAGGGATCTTTCCTTGTGCTTATGTTTTCTGTTTCCCTTGTTTGGACTTAAGTTCCACTTTCTGAAGGCTTATTTATTTGCAATAAAACTCTGATTAGCTGTGTTACCATGCCAGCTTGTAGGATTTTTTTAACATTTTAATTGATTTTTTAAACAAGTGCTAATATAGTTGTGCTGGGTTTGTTTTCACTTTTTGCTTGGTTTGGTTGTTTTTTTTTTTTCCCCCTTATCATATCTGCTTCTTTAAAGTTTGTTCCAGCAAATTTCCTCAGCTTTGCGGAATCTTTTATTTTGACATTAAATACTTCCATAGTGGGTCCTTTTTTTTTCTTTGATTTTTAAATTATGACAAATGTCCAAACAACCCATTTCAGAATCTGGAGGAAGCTGACTGCACCGATTATAAACTCAGCTTGTCTGAAGTGTACCAGAAGAGCAGGCAGGTTGCAGCACCTCACAGGAGATGCTTCACATCTGCTTACCAAACAAAAGGAATTTTCAAGCTAAAAGACCCGGATGGAATTAAGAATCAATGACTATGGATAAACATCTAAAGCAAGATCTGGATGCATTTGAAGACTTTCTTACTCTTTTATCTCTGCTTTTAGCATTTATTTTTGTTTTTCCACCCACAAAGTCTTTTTTATTGAGTTAAATTAAATATTAATTCACTTTTCAAGCTACACTGTAGAAATCTGATCAAAGGCAAATGGTTATTATAATAAGTAGTCGCTAAATTCCGTAAGAATAGTGTAAGCTATAAATTTTCTTTTCAAAAATAGCACTGAACTAAACATGTCAAAAGACTCTGGGACCAACGGACATGTACACCATTACACAGATACACCCACAATATATTGGTTAAAATAGCTTATTTCCCATTAAAAGGAATAGAAAGAAGACATCTGAGTCCCCTAGGCTTATAAGCTTGTAAATCTATGCCAGCATTATTAAATGAGAGCATTATTTAATTAGTAATGGTACAGATGGATAAACTCTACCTGCTTTAAGTCTAAAATATGTAAGACCAAATTTTCACAGAAAGAAAAGATTTTCCAGATGTAGGGGGCTGTGTAGGACACAAAAGATCTGGATCCAGCTTCCTGCTTTGTCACAGACTTTCTGTGTGACCTTAAAGTAGATGCAGTATCCACATTTGTACAACAGGGCTTCTCTGCTTGGTTAAATGACTGTAAATCTTCTATCACTCAATATTACATGGAACTCAGTACTAAAACAATGACATTAGAGATGGATGAGAATATACATCTACTTGTCTGCATTTAATTTGCAAGCAAGGCTCATTAAGTTTACTCCCCAAATACAACAAAATTCTCATGCTTTCTTTAATGGATATGCTTTCACCACACAGGTAAGCTTGTGGCACTAGGAGTGAATTATACAACAAAAAAGCTGAGAATATAATGTATTCTCAAGCACAATATACACCCCTCTCTGGCATACCTTGTTTTCAGGCTGGTGTGGTGACATGCTTGTGTGACAGCACAGCTGCAAAGGACCTCACTTTGCACAGCAGCTTCTATATGCACATGCCTAACACATATGCATGAGTTGTCAGTAAACATGAGGGAACAGCTGTCCCCAGCTTAGTTTAAAATTCTGGTCTACACAGTTGGAGAAAACCCTGCTTTGCTTTCACAGAAGGAATAATCTTACTCAGAAGTAGGTTAGTCATCAGACCTCCTCTCTCAAGAGATGGCTGTCACTATGTTGAAGTTCCCTGCTATGAATGGGAAACTGGAGAACCTTTGTATGAATTCATATGGCCACTACCTTTGACCAAAAGGTCTGACAATAGAAATAAAAGTTATGTGAGACATCAAGCTAGGGATTTTTAAAAAGAATTGAGTAATAATGTCATAGCTTTTAGGAACCAAAACCCTAATATGCACTAGCATTTCAACACATTGAGATACTTGGTGACTGTACTTGTCTTACTCCCTGCCTTGTCCTTGATCTTTTTTTTCAATGATCTCTTCTAACCATAGGGAAATTATCTGGTGATTTTGACTGCCTATTCCTTTATTTCTTTTTTCCCTTTGCATCCCTGCCATATGAAATGTCAGTTCTACAGCTGAAATATTAGGTTGACTCTGTGATTCTGTTACTTGTACAGAATGCAATTTAGTTATCTAAATCACGTTATTCCAATTAACGTGCATCTTGCAGCTGACACAGGTCTACTGCCTTTGACACGACAAGCCAGCCAGAGCTCCAACACCCAACTCTGTCCCCAGGACAGCTTGTCCCCAAGGCAGGCTGCCCAGCTGCCCCTGAAGCAAGGCCTGGTGCAGAGCCCTCTGCTCGCCCATATATACTGAGATATACTCTAGTGTGCTAAAGAAACAGTGTTCGCTGACAGAACTGCGACTACAGATTTTGTGTGGAAGGGGAAGAAAAGACTGCTTTTGCTGCTCAGACACAACTTGGCTCCGTGTTTTATATCTTCATTTTGATCTATTATCTCACTCCCATTTTTTGAGAGTACTGTAAATCTCCTTTAACAACTGTGTTTCAAAATAGCACGCTTAAGCCTAGGATATCTCCCTTATGGGTGACAACCCACCAAACAATGAATGCCAAAGTATTTGACATCACTGAATAAATTTATCAGGGTTTTTCATCCACTGAAAAATGTATCTTCTCCTTTTTTACACACTAGATCAATGTTACATCAATGCACACCACAGCCAATGGTTGGTTGCCCTTCTCTTACAAACACAGAGATCTCAGGAGACTCAGGTGAACATCTTTCTGGAGGGGAGGTTTCACTGTGAAGTTCTAAAACAATAATAATGCTAACATTAAAAAATAAGCATTTTAGCAAAAATGTAATTAAAAATGTTGTGAGATTCTTTTGTTTAGACCTAAAGAAAGCAGAAAAACTTGCCTGACTTCTAATTGACTGCTTCATGCATGTACAGTAGAGAGAAGAAAACCATAGGTGTAGAGACATGGGAAAGGAAAAGGGGAAATCCAGTTGAAAACCTTCATTCTTATGAGTTTTACTCATGTACCTCTATGGAGCTTCAAAGTTATTTCTGTGCCCAGAGGTGCTATTTCCATTACAGCATTGAAGGACCGTCTATTGTCACCTGGTTGGAATAAGGAACCATTACCATGTGTGCTCCTGCAGTATATTGATCTGCCACAGCGATCCATGATTAGCACGTGCCTTTGAAGCACTGTTCCTCCTGACAGGACCACTCGAGTTTAGCAGAGTTCCCGAGGCATAACACTCCTTTTCACACAACTGGAACATGAGGAAAAGTTCAGATCTTTCAAAGGTTTTCCTTCCATCTTCCTTTTCAAAGAAGGAGGGGGCAAAGGCATCAAAGGGATTTGCAGTTGTGCCTCCAGTTCGCAATGACTAACACAGGCTCTCCTGCAGCTCGCATGCCAGCTTTCAGCTTGACTTCACAAACAGAAGACATCTGTGCCTGCACCGTGCCCTTTGCAGCTGCACTGTGCCTTCCCAGTGAAGCCCTGAGGGAGGACGCCTCCATGAAAGATTGGCAGCGGTAAAACCCTGCTAGCAACTGCACTCTGTTAACCACTTCTCTGTCACACACAGCCTCCTACTCAGGCACATGGGCTTAGGAAAGGGTTGGGGTTTGGTTTTAAATAAAATTAGGCAGGAAACAGATGATGCTGGAGTTATATATGCTGAAATTACATTAATGTGAATGCACTATTGCTGAAATGCATCAGACACGTTATCAGGGATTCACTGCAATAATGGATATTTCTAAGATTAGGTTTTTCCTTTCAATTTCACACATGCCTAAACTAAAAAATTTATTTTCAAATAACAACAGAAATCAGCCTGAGAGGAGACACCTGTGAGTCAGACATACCAGCTCTCATCATCAAAGCATCTCATCATCATCAAAGGAAATTAATTTGCTTTCAGAAAAGAGAAATATTTCAGAAGAGCTTATTCTTCATACAGACATTATTAACATCAGTGACACAATATTTCAATAAGACTTGTCCTGCTGTTCCATGTTAACAAGTACTAAGAATGCTTCCTAAAGAGCACATCTAGCCCTCATCTATTCTGTCTGTAATATACTCATCAAGCAGATTATATTTCAGTCCAAGATCTCCCATCTCCATCAGCTACTCTAATTAAAAGACTCACTCTTCAACCTACTTATTTCATCCAAAACTATACATACAAGTACATAACAAACTACATTGATTCTTCCTGAATTCAACAGACTGAAGAAGCTACTATAGTGGAGCAGCTACAGCATTTTGAGTAAAGTTTTCATATGTAGTTTAGAATTAAATCTATGCACACCATCAGGCAGAAAAATACATCAATCTAAAATTCAAATTACAATAAATCAGGCTCATTGAAGCATGTATAAGGAATGATCCAAGGGTCAAATAATGGCTAGCAAAAATATTCATAAAATACAATACTTACCATAAGAAATTAAATGCAACTAGAAGTTAAGAAACTACTTGGCTCTTATGCCTATGATATTGGGCTGAATTCTTCCATTTAAAAACAGAAAAATAGAACTGTAACAAATGCGAATGAACTGACCATTGGAGCAGACTTCAAGTTCATTGGTATTTGCTATATTTCTTTATTTCTTCCTTGCCTTGCCTTGCCTTGCCTGCCTTCCTGCCTTCCTTCCTTTCTTTCTTAGTTTATTTTTTCATGGTGCACTCAACCTTGCCTTATGAAAATACAGTCATGAGGAGAGGCAGGAAACTTAGTGCATAAGGCTAAAATGGGTTCAAGTCACACATTCACTACCAGAGCTGGCAGAGTAAAAATATTTATGGTGAAAATATTTGATTTTTGAGTGCCCACTAGGATGTTCTAATATTCAGATAAGGGAACAGGGGAACTTTGGGAACTTTTTCACCAACAACTGAGTCTTATCCATCACTAACCTCTATGCCTATTAACAGACTTGTAAAGAGGAAGGGCAAGCATTTGCACTACTTCCTCTGCAGTTTCCTAATGGGCTACTCTGGTGGCCTTATAAATCAACTTACAAAGGTTTTTTTCCCCTTTTTTTTCCCCTATTTTGAGAAGACCACTTCTAAGTCAAGTTAAAAACATTTTAAAGACACAGAAAAACTCTGTTATTTAGCATTCAGTCCAGAGGCTTTAGCCTGTATACGTTTTAAAATCAGTGGTCAACTCTGTATAGTTTTGTTGCCCATATCATTTATTGATCTTTGACAGAATAAACAGTAGAAGTGAAGGGACGTCTATTTCTTACAAAAAATAGCTGCAAACTTTCTCAGATTATAAAATCTTTCACAATAAACTTCACTCTGGCATGAAACCACACTACTTCTGTCTTCATCTTCAAGATTTCATGTATCATTTACTAAAGTAACAGAACACCAATCTAGATTTCTAACCCTGTCTAGAGAAGCATTGTCTTTCTTTCCAACACACAAGTTGCTCATCAAAGTGACCCACATGACCTTCAACCTCATGGAATGTAGACATGGAACTAGGTCTCTCACAGACCTGGTGCCACCCTCCTGACCTCTTCTAAACACTCTCAAACACAGTTAATGACACTGCATGGACCTGCAGTTAGGTAAAACACTGTAAAAGAGCATAGAAAATGTTGATTCATAAAGAAAAAAAAAATTTTTCCATATGCAAGTCACAGGCCAAAGGAAAGGCATGAGAAGCCACCTGTGCTCAGTGTGAAGGGTTATCAAATGTTCTGCCAGGACACAGAGGAAAGCAGTAGAAGCGTCTCAAAATTACTCCAGGCTTTTGGTCCTCATTTTGAATTCATGAGCATGGCCTGCCCATTCCCAGAGCTTTAAGTGGGTTTCCTGCCTTTGAGTTGCAGATGCAGAAGTGGCTAGTTACAATTCCTGCCATGGAACCTTAAGTGCTCACTATTCCTGCAGTTAACTTATGTATTGTCAGTAAAGAGACTAAAATGTACCGTGCTGGCCTGAAGGGCTGCTAAGTACAGAAGAGACTTGTGATCAGATAGATACCTCCCAAACTTACAGCCTCAGGTCTAAATTATTTCTAAGTCATCTGTCCGTCCTGCTTCAATTCTAAAAAAAGGCTGTATGGTTCAGTGAAACAGGACTGGCCTCCTATCTCTGTACTCTGTTCCTATTAGATGTTTTGCCTCTTGTGCTTAATGCTGGCAGTAAGGGCCTGAAGTGCTTTGAAGTCAATGTTAGCATTATGACCAAATTCAGAGTCACTAGCCAAATTTTTCTGTGCTATAATCTCACAAAATGTCTTTGCATGCATATATACATAGAACACAGACCAAAATACTTCTGGAACAGTTTTTTCAAATGGCATTTAACTCCACAAAAGAAGCTATATCAACATTTTTAAAAGATAATATATGAAAATACAAGGGCTTTGTGAAAATAATAGAAATGGAAATGAGTTCCCAATTCTTCTCAGAACAAGCCTGTAACACACTTAGATGATGTCTTGCAGTTTGCAAAAGAACTACCTTACCTACTTTATTTTAGCAATATCCACTGTTATCCATAAAAACCTTCCCCAAAGCCAAATACAGTGGTAGATGCTTCAGTAAAACAGAATAGTCAGGTCATCCAAGGATCCTTCGGTGAGTAATCCAAAAGGAGGCTACAGTGCTCGGGAAAGAAACTGTGAGAATGTGAGTTTGTAAAGAAAGCTTGATGCCATTTTTGTCTCTCACAGAAATGCAGCTTAGTGAAAGATTACAAAAAATGAGACCATCTCGGGAGTTCACCAAAAGTACCATCTGTAACAATAATGAAATCACGGCAAGATGGACTGTGACAAAGCCACCCCTTCCAATGGGGCATTGTGCAAGTGGACAGTGACACCTGAAACTGTCACTGCAACTTGGCTGTCCTTGGGCTAGCTCTGGCCTGTGCCTTACCAGAGCTATTTAAAGCAATATCTAACCCTTGTGGTTGCATCAGGAAGGACCTAATGAATGATGAGTGAAGACACTGAACTCTGAGTAACAAATGCGCCCCAACTTTTTGCAGTGGAGCTCACTGATGCCTTGGAAGAAAAGATTTCACTTTAAGAGCTGTTCTGTGAAGAACTTTGCTCCTTTTGGACTTTAAATTACCTTACCTTTTAGAGGTTAGAACAGAAAAGCTTGGATAATCCTAGAAGGTTTTTTATTAGTTCAGTGAAGTGTTAGTTTTTAGGCAAGAGCTTAAGGGAACACAACACCATTTCCCACAAGCAGCAGGCATAAAAATGTTCTCAGTGAGGAATAAACTTGAGCCTCAGAGGTCTGGTAAGACTCAACCAAATTCAGGAGTCAACCCTGCTATTCAGATAAAAATTTCCTCAGACTTCAGGTCTTCATCCTGTGTTTTGGCTCCTGTCCTTCCCTGCATTTTAGAAGAAATGCTGTATGAATATTCATAACAAGATGACTTGAAAATTCAGCAAATATGATTCAAGCGGTTTGTAGGCACTTAAATATTGAGAGAAAACCACTGCCCTGATTGCTTCAACCATCTCACACATCTTCTCATTGTGCAATATTGTGAGTTTAAAAAAAAAAAGGCTCAGCTATCAATATTGCATGTACCTACACATCGTATAGGCATAGCACAAGCTCCAACAAACCCAAACACTTATTTTGGAAACAGAGGCTAGTTTGTTAATATGTAGACTTAATGGTTACAGTGCCAAAGTAAGGACGCTTTTCAAAGACAACTTGCCCCTTTCCATTGTTGCTCAAAAAATGCCAGAAGCCTGTCTCAGGTATAGTATGTGGAGTAGAGATATTCACTCACTCGTAATGCCATAACATTCATGTGTAAAGGATACTGTACACTTACAAAATTACTTCAAATGTAGGATTGTTTTCTGGGTCCCAACCAGTGCAAATCAAACACACTTACTCATCCTACCTGAAACCCTGGCCTTATTTTGCTTCTCCAAAGAGAGAGTGACTAAGAGCATGTAAAGAGCAGACTGTGGGGGCTTCATATAAAGACTCTACTGGGATACTTTTTTGATCTCAAAGTCACTTTGAAACAGCTGTGCTAGTGTCACATGCTTGTTTTCAATATTCCCTCAAAGGACCTGGGGTTCAGTGCTATGCATCAAATATTCACATATCTTCATCAAATAGAAAACTCATGAGTCTGCCATATGTCATGATAAATACCACGGGTTTTCTCTGAAATAAATAACATGCAAAAATCTGTTTGGCCTCCTGGTCATTTGAGAGCAGCCTTTTGTTCTACATCTTGCAACAAAATCAGAGACCCAAAGGCTAGTTTGCAGGTGATCATATAGATTTCTTTTGCTCTCAGCTTTACAAAAGCATGACGGAATCTGTTCACCCAGACAAAAAGTGCAGCCCTTTGTTTCCCACAGATTTAGTCTGGATAATGCTTCCTCATTTAATGTATTCATGTATCTCCCTGACATTTGATTGCTTCCAAATATCTTACATGAGAGAAGATAATGCACTGGCAGCTGCTTATAAAAACACGGAACGGAAATGCAACATTTTTAGGACATATGATCTGACTCTGGGTGAAGGGAAAGGCACAAAAGCCTGTCAGGCATGACACAGCTCAAGTGACATGTCACAGCTGAAAATCCAGCTTGTGAGATGCCTCTGACGTTATGGAGGGGCATGCTGTAATGCCCAAAACATCACCATCCTAACCAGAAATACTGCAGTACATATTTTAAAAGGTATATACAAGTGATGCTGGTCTACACTCAATTTATGATAACAATTCTAAGAAAAAGGATATGAGCAGTGGTAAAAAAAGGAGTTGTTGTAGAGGTAAATTGCTCTTCTAAATTATGGACACATGGCACTGGGGTAAATTGGAATACTACTTTCTATCCATTACGGCAAAGGATAGCTGTTTTCATGCAGATTGTACCTGCTGGTAATTCACTGTAATACCATATATTCTAAATCCTAGTAAGGTTCCCTATGCAAGAGCTACTGTGGGATTGTGTGAATTGTGTCACAAGTACAGGCACACTCTACTTGTTCCTTTAAAACTTTGTTTTGCAATTACTAATTAGATCTTATTACCAAATATGGAAAATTGAATTGCCCAAATTTTAAAATAACTATCCTTGGCTTTTTCCCTCCTTTAACAAGACTCATCATTAATCTTTTCTAATTTTCCTTAATGTGTCCATAAAACTAGAGTCAGTGAAGCCCCTAATCACACTCCAGGAAGAAAAGTTCCCTTCTCTCTGTTCATACAGCTAACAGGGATATTCCATGGTGCCAGTGCCTGAAGCCAGCGATGGACTGTCTGAATATGAGTCACTGTATTTTTGCCCTTGGCACTGTTTCCAAAATTTCAGCATCTGTTTTACTGAGAATTAAGTGTCAATAACAAACAGTGTCAATAATAAAAAGGACATTTTACTTATTCTATTGCAGTAGTAATTTTTAGTAAGTTCTTTTAATAAGTTTGCAGAAAGACCTTTCAGCACACCATCGATAAGACCTCAAGGCTAGAGGGAATCCATATGTTACTCAGGTATTAAACACGACAGATCAGATGGTAGCTCTATTCCCAGGACACTTTAAGCTGGCCAAAAATGCTGAATCATGGGTTACATGACACTCCGTATAAGAAGTATAAAGAAGGTAAATAATCTTTTAATGGCGAGCTCAGCAGTGAGCATACGTAAGTTCTTAAAACAAAATCAATTAACTACTGCCAGTCTTCTTTGTTTCTTGATATAATATCTATTGAAAAAACAATATATTCACTTATCTTTCAAGACATTAAAACACTTGAGTTATTAAATATGAATGACTAGGATCAAATATAATCTCCTTGTCTTACAGTCACATTGACTGACTATCATTTGGCACAAGAAATAACTTCACTTTAAAAGCAAAGACTGGTAATAAGCGTCCTCACAAGAAACACTGGTGAGATGAAGATATGTATTTACCACCAGTGACCATCCTCTGTGCTTTACCATAACTCAGTTTCAATAGACGAATTTCTATAAAGTACTGGGAGTGACAACGCAAATAACATTCCTGGTAGTACATTCAGATAAAGGTTTGTGACAGCATTCCCCCCAAAAATAAATTGAAACCAGAGGTCAAACAGAAGTTCAACCCACACATCAGCTAGAAAACATGACTTATATTCAATGAATGCTATCATGCCCTGAGGTATATTATATACAATACAAAAATTTTGGGTATTAAACTAATAAAAAAGCCATTCCTTACACTTCAAAATAACTCTGTGTTATCTTCATCCTTGGTCTAAGTTAGATGGGAAAGCACATAGAGTATAAGCTTTTGTAGGGAGAAATATTGACAAAATCAGGATGACACAGAACATGTAAACCTAAACTGAAAAGAGGACATAAACAAGAAAAGTGTTTTGTTCTTACAACATAACAAAGCATGCAAACGTAAAAAAGTATTTCTATCACTTGAACACTTTAATATCTTAGTACAAACATCCAGCTGTTGACACTTTGCTTATGTGTGATAGCTCTTCTTCACATATACCAATCTGCTAAAAGTTTCCCTAAAGTCCTCTGAGCAAATGTGATGTTACCTTTAACCCAAAAAGAACCAGAAGTGTACCATTAATTAGGGTTCACCCCTGAATGAACATTGTATGACAATCTAGGAGATAGCTTATAAGGACTGGCAAAAGAACACTAAAACACCCTATATGACACTCAACTCTCTTCTGAATTCATGCATAATGACTCTGCTAATTTGCACTTACCCCAAGACCACTCTTATGCTGCACCACAAAGAATATGCATGAAAGTCAATGCAAATTATATATGACAGACTCACAGAAAATAAGAATCAGACCCCTAATGTAAAATAGGTGTGCCCTCCCTTGGCAAGTCATTGTGGCAAGCCTAGCCATAATGCACTTGTAGCTAAATAAGTATCAGTGGCCTGAATCTCGCCTTTCATGCACCTTTTTTTTTTTTATTTCATTCCAAAGGAATTTTTTTCACATAAGTGATTAGTTACTGAGTACAGCATACAAACTCCTCATGGCTTCCAGTCAGGCTTGGGATAATTATACCTTCTATAATCCACAATCCACTAGTTAGCTGATACATTAGTGTGCTTTTTACAAAGGAGGAATACTTATGTTACAGTTTGCAATGCAAACTGGAAAAAACCCTCCAGAAAACTAACCAGAAGAAAAAAGAAATCAACAAAATATTATAAGCACAAATCAGCCACGCAGTGAAACAAACATAATTAGCAGAGAACACTTTCAACCCCATCAGGTTTCACACAAGTTTTAAAAAAGCCTACCCCATGCTGTAAACACACAAAGGCCAATATTTTACCCTTCTGTGTATGTATATCAACAGGGGTTATGCAAAAACTCAAGGACAGAATGTGAGTGATGCGTAATTTTTTAAATTACTTAACTTAGTTGTACCACATTTTATACTTGATCAGCTAATAGTCATACTGAGCTTGAAGGAAATATTCATATGAGAAAGAGTGACTTGCACAAGAAAGAACTATAGAATCAATCACAAGCAATTACACTCTAGTTGTATTCAGATGGCCAACCTGCGATATAAAATACCAGTTGGAAAATCTGAGTGATATTTACTTATAATGTGACTATAAGGTATTTAAAACACTCTTGTAGATGAAAGGTGATTGAATCAGTATCGGGTATGTTTCAGCAAACAGAGGCTCTCCACTTATCCTAGACATTCCACTTATTTCCAACTTCACGCACTACGTATTTATAGTAAATCATCTGCACTAGAAACATTCCATATTAATTTAGAATTTAGCCCAAATGAGTTTCATCAATATAAAAAACCTGTGAGAAAAGAACCAGGATTTTGGACTCTATAAAAAGGAATGACAGAAAGAGCTCATGCATTAGCACTTTGAAAGAAACATTAAATTTATGAGTTCATTTGATTCAGTTGTTACAAAGTAAGGCTTCTCTGATTTTAAGTGCGCTGCATGGAACAATATAACATAGAATAGTTAAAAAGGCATCAGCTCAGGTAGGTTCATTCTTAATATCCCAGTTCAGCAAGATGCTGAACCATGAACACCTATGGAATCCTGCTGCACTCAGCTGACATCCACTGACGCTCATTTTGGTATTTGTTGATGACTTTCATATACTGACAGGTTGGTCAAAGCTGCTGCTGCACTATGGAGGCTGTTATAGGTCCAGCAATGGCAAAGAGAAGACCAAATGATGGCTGATAGCATAAGTAAATTTATTTTTTAACAGAGTTTTTACAAACTACTGGTTACACAAAAAATATAAATAAATGCCTGGTCTAAAACCTCAGATTTTACTGTGGACCAAAAAATGTCAGACTCACGCAAAACTCTCTGGTTTGGGGACCAGGCTTTGGGATTCTCTGGGATGTAGTATATGCAAAATGCCCGTTCTTGCTAAATCCCAGCACTGCTTCTCATTTCATAGCACTGTACATGTCTGAAATGGCTGGACTTCTGGACATCTTTATCTTAATCCTACTTAAAAAGCTTATGAATGAGAACACAGGAAAATTGAGGAGAACCCTGTATTCTGCAGCTTAAACATCTACTGAATTCACAGAGAGCTTTGCTGGGGTGAGGACTAAGCAAGAACTCCTGTGCTTCTAATATGTTAACTGGTGACTGAGACGAGGTGCACATATGCATTTACTAAAATTAAAAAACTCACACACTAAAGTGTGCCTATATTGTGCAACAGTACTTGAACTATAATATTCCTTTTTTTCAAGCTAACCATAGTTTTCATTTCTTGCCACAGCATCCTTCTTGCTTTGTCCTATTTACTGTTACAAATCCTGTAAAATACCTGCTGTTCATTCACTGTCACCTTGTTCTGTCTCACCTTGCTGTAAGTGAAGTCAATGGCAAACCTTTGCTGACCTTAAAAGGCGCAGGATTTGTCCTGAGATGCCTAATCCAAAGCAGGACTCCCTCTTAATTCAGTAAGCTTTGGATCAGACCTAGAAGGGATCTTAGCAGAGTCAAGAAGTGGCAAGACACAGTCACATATCAAAACCACATCCGAGTGTTTATCTCACATTCCTAATCTTTGATGTGAAAGGGATTAAAAAGCAAGCTGTTCCTGTCAACTGCTTGGATACTACACAGGATCTGAATGACTGAAGAGGCATCTGTAGCATAGCTATGTACATTGATAAGCTTTCATTTCTTTCTACAAAAGTTTGAAAGGGAGCTAGTTATTTGAATTCAAGGCCTATGGTAATATTTTCTCACTTGGTTCCCAACTTCCCACTGCCAAAATGCCACCATTCTTTCTGCTCCTACAGAGGAAAGAAGATGATTGTGCCTCTTATTTCCGGACAAACTAGCAACTTATTTGACTGAACAAAAGACAATGAATCTGAAAGTGTTGTTATCCAAACACTTCATATATAACCTTGCCATAGAGCCTAACCTAAAACAGTCTGTGATGGCTCTAGACCAAAGTACATCCAACTGATTCCAGCGTATCTTGTTTTACGTTATCCGAGGTTGAATATGTTGTGATAGTTTTTGCTCTTCTTGATGTCATTCAGTCAAGTTTCTATAGCTGTCTGAGATGCCATAGGTATATCTGACCATAATTTTGGCTCATATGTGTATTTACAGACTGAAGGTCACAAGAAAGAGAAACTGAGTGCAAGTATTATGGTGACTTCTAGCTACCAGAAGCACAGAAAACACATCAAAAGGCATTAACTTAGACAGAAGGCAATTGAAATAATGAAAACCATTACAACATATACAGGAGGGCAATGTGAAACTCCCTGTAGGAAGAAAGCATAGATCTATAACATTCAATCAAACCAAGAGATGAGGGAGAAGAGAAATAAAAAGGTAAAAAATAATTATTTAGACATCTTGGGAAATTAAATCTGCAAAATCTGAGGAGAAATCTGCTCTGAGTGCCCAAAGGGGAATTTTCTTAAAAGCTCAGAGTTGGGCTAGCTGCTTTTAAGCAAATTCATGATGGGGCACTGTTAAGTTGTAAGAATCTGATAAAAAGGCAAGCACTCATGCAAGTTTAACCATCCTAATATTTCTGCATTTAAACATCATATATTTCATGCAAAAGAATGAAAGCAAGTCACATGCAAAGAACCTAAAAATCAGTATATTGGTTTCATTTTATTCATCTGGTTTATTTTACTGTGTTGCCTCCTACCTAGACTTTAGGAAAACACTAATTAAACATATGTCTCAAGCCCTAGAGGCAACTGCCTTCATAAAGAAAAAACTATTTCACAAACAAATCTGCCTGGTGGGTGTCACAGAGGCAGCAACTGTGACCAGGTGATGTCCCAGGTCACCCACAGTGTGTTTCATCTGCGTGGCTCAGAAAGGAGATCCTCCCGGCCTGCATTCAGGAGGACAGGTCTGTTACAGAATACATTGCTGATATTTCGAGCCATGCAGGACTGAGAAGCTGGTCCCGGAGTCCTGCAGGCAGTGCAGCAGCTGTGTTACAAAAGTGCTGGGGGCGGGGCTGATGGATGTTAGCTTGTACCAGGGGATCGCGGTGTGTAACACGGCTTCCCTGAACTCTGCTTGGCACAACTTATGCCCATCTGCTTCCCCTCTGCTCCTTCTCCCGGAGAGGAACATATGGCCCAGAATATGTATCTCAGAAGCAGAAAATGTATTGATGTAGTTTTCTAAAATATTCTGAATACTTTCACTTTTCTTCTATAAGCTTTTATTCATTATGAACCTTATTCTGGTACAATAAATATTTTTTTACAAAACTAAGTCCTTGTTTAGGTCGTCCACAGTGAAAAATTAAAATTAGAAAAAATGTGTATTGTACCCCAATAGTAAGAAGTTGCCATTGCAAGAAAAATTTTTGCCAGGACTCTGTTTTTTGTCCATTGCACCATCATATTTTAATACTTACCTTAGTCCAAGAGCATTGCATCCAAAAAACAAATCAACAACAGAAGAAAATAAAACCACAGTCAAGCTTAACATGAACATTTAAACATGGAACATTTTCACTTTGAGTCTTTCAAACTGGAAACAAGCTTCCACAATTTACCTCAATTAATTAGTGCCTCACATCACAAACAGAACAACTAAGTTTCTCAAAATGCAAGAAAATCTTTCTTTTAAATAGCAGTACTGACACCTGTACGTGCAGTCCCACTTCCACAACAAGGGTCAACTTTTCCACTGTATCAACGAGACTTGGGCCAGCTTGCCTGTTCGAACGCAGCAGTACTGGGGCAAGGCTTCATCTGAATGTGTTCTCACTTCTGACTGAACATAGGCAAATTTTACACGTCTATGTTTGCGTGTATAAGTGTATATATATATGTTTAGAAAATATATTCTTGTTTATATACATATATATGCACACACATAAATACATACATGCATAAACACAAATATATACATATATATTTGATATTTTTATACAGAACACACTAATTTTTGACTGCAGAAATGTAGTATAAGAGCAAATGTACTGCCATCCTTGCTCAATATAAAATCATGCCAGATCAGCTGTTAATACTTTGATAACCTACCCAGCATAACTTATGAAACACTGACACCACCCCTATGCAGTGCCCGCAACAAGACAAGCAATACTGAAATGTATGTTTCTCATAAGCACATGCTCTTCTAACAAACAGGTAGATAGTGTTCTCTGAATGTATTTTCATTGAAGTGTTTAAGATGAAGCCCATTAAGAATCACACAGATGTTTCTGATCACATTACAGCAAAAGCAAAGTACAGTAGTTGCCTGAAAGCAACTAAACTCCCTGATTTCAGTGGGTTATAAGACAGATTTGGGTGTATTCACTTTATGATATGTGTATTTTTAGAGTCTTCTTTTCTCTGAATATTTTAGTGAAAGTTA
This sequence comes from Sclerurus mexicanus, assembly GCA_013396755.1. Classification (NCBI taxonomy): domain Eukaryota; kingdom Metazoa; phylum Chordata; class Aves; order Passeriformes; family Furnariidae; genus Sclerurus; species Sclerurus mexicanus. The sequence continues at coordinate 920,646 of VWZF01004618.1, read as the reverse complement.
TTGATTACTGCAAGTCAGATGCATTGATCAAGAAACCATTTTCTACTGTTTTTGCATTAAGCATACTGTTCAGCCTACCTTTGCTGCCACAGATGAGTTGGGTTTCTCCAGCAAGTCCCAAAGCTTCTTCCTTTTCTCTGGGCAGCACGTATTATCAAATTCTTCCCCTTCTCTCTCTCGCATTGTCTCTGCCTCTCTCCTCAGCTCCTCATTCATCTGTTCCTTCTTTTGATGGTATCTTGCCTGGCAGCAAGATTCTAAATATATCTCATCAATCCCCCAGTAATCAAGCTCCTGGCCAAAAGAAAGAGCACACATTTCTTCCATCATATGTAGTTTCCCTGTCCTGTAGAAATTCAAAATGGAAGTGAAAGCCCCTGGATGGCGATCAAAAAAATATTCATTTTCATTTAGATTATAGTCATCACATACTTCCAGCAGAGATTCATGGGTATTGCAGTCTCTGAGCTTTCCTAATCGTGTCCTTGGAAGTCTGTCCAAAGTCCTCCACAACACTTCATGGTTGAGCCCACCAACATTTATTTTAACTCTCCGTGAGCAGGCTTTGCTCCTAATGATCTCCACTGGTTCTGGAGGAAGAGAAAGCGTAGACCTTGAAGACTTTTTGGTGATCCCTGGCGGGGCCTTCTCGGCCATTCTGAAAAAGATGAAGTTCTAACACCAGAGTCCTTAGAAGAATGAGCTTGAAGACCACAAATACTTGGGCTGAGTCCTCTTCAGACAGATAGCTCCATTCCTGAAGCTAAAAAAGGCAAAAAATTAGGATATTGCTATGTACAATATATCCCCCAATCTCTCTCTCTCTTTCCACACTTTCATATGGAGATGAAAATTTAATGATAGCAATTTGCTCTCTCTATAGTGATACTCTTTAGTGGTCATATACAGAACCACCTGAACAATTGGAACAGCGAAGAGCACTATGTTTAAAGGAAAAACTCACTTGAATTTCTGCATTTCTCAAAATCAACCGTGATAATTTGCACAAAGGACCTTTTTTTCCCCCTAAATCAGTTAATGATTCAGCTGTGTTAGCTTAATTTGATTACCTACCAATTAATGCATGAGATGTGCAAGTGGAAAGATTGTAGCGATATCTGCAAGGAAAAAGTAAGACAGAAGCTAGTCTACCTTTCATTGAAAAGTTCAGTTTTGGGAGATACTGAACCTGAATAAAGCAATCGCAGTATATCAAAATGTCCAAACTAAACTGCTTCCCTCCTTTTTCCAACTCAAATCTTGACTTGCTGTATTATTTCATGGGTAAATGTTACAATTCAATTGTCATCCTGACAAGTCAAATTTTTAGCAGCAGACAATGCTTATTTCTTTACAAACAGGTCAAAAGAATCCTAACTCTTCTGCATCCAACTGACCGGTGATACATGTGATATAGGCAAGGGCTGCGCATACTGTTCTCTGGATCCTCTAAAAGGCTCTTCTCTGCCCCACTTTTCACCTGTTAAATTGCTGCAGATATGATTGCACGACAGCAATCAGCAACCTCAATTTTAATAATCCACAAGTGCATCCTCACTCACTGTGCCTAGTGCTTCAGTGAATTCTGAAGTGCAGCTGTTTCTCACTAAATTTGGAATATCAGTATCAAATAGGAAAGAAACTCGCCCACCAGCTCTACTATGGTCAATTGTCAGACACAGTCCTTAAATAATAATCTAGCAACGGTATCATGGCCCAAAGTGAGAATATTAAGAATGTTTAGACAAGCTCCTGTTCCAAACTTGGAAAGTCTTCCTTAGTAATTTCCCAGAGCTGACATTTCCTCCCTCCTTCTCTGCAAATCAACAGTTGGACAATCTGGGGGATTTTGTTTGTCTTTTTTCTTTTGTTTTGTTTGAAATGAAGTGAAATAAGTCCAGCTTTAAAAAAGCATTTGATGCATACAAGAATATGATCCTCTTTGCAGAGTAAGCATGACGGTTGTGATGGGAGGGATTGTTACCTATAAATATATCAGGAGCAAACACCTGGGAAGGAGAAGAACTATTTGTACTAAAGAACAGTGATGGCACAAGAACAAGTGGATACAAATTCACTATGAAAAAAGGCAGAAATTCGAAAGACAATTAGAAGGTCACAAACACCTGATTGTCATCAGAGCAGTGAGGATGTAAAATAATCCTTCACTAAAAGTGTCAGGAGAACCAAATAATTATTTCAACATGTCATCTGACATGCTTATGACAATGTTGACTATGTTGCTGTAAAATTAAAATTGCTAAACCATGTAACATCTAACCTTTAAACATTCCTCCACCAACAGATAAATTAACAGTAAGACTCAGACATGTACAGTACAGGTATTAACAGACTATCATGTCTAAAAACATCATGAAAGAGGCAAAATACTCATCAGAGTAGTATTTAAATTTACAGATTTTTTTTTAATAAGTGCATAAGCCAAATGATGGCAACAGCCCAGAGCACCACTATTTTAGTTAGCAATTCCACTGTCAAGCTGAACCTACTTCAAAACCACAAGGGCCAAAGTACTCTGCCTCTTCTCATCCTGCATCCAGCACTGCACTGTGAAGATGCCCCCTCATCTCCCAGTGCAACCCACAGCACTTCTGTGACTCATTACAAAAGTGTTTAAACCTTTAACATTTACCTTCATTCACAAAAAAGATAATCTGATAACTTCACTTGTAAAGATAAATGTCCTATCAAAATCAAAGCCCTGGCATCAGCTGGTTTACATAATATATATACCTTTCTGTTTTGTTTTGTGTTTTGCTTATTTCCTCTTGACCTCAGGCTGATTTTTCTCCTCTATTACCCTCCTCCTCATTGCCTTATATGTAAGGGGATGATGGTGAGACTTCTGAGAAGGGGGGAACTAAAATCTTCTCAAGATCTCCTCATGTAAGCATCTCCCAGTGGTCTGTGCTGCATTCTGGCATACAGACAGCCACACAAAGAGTAAGCATTTATGAGAGGTTACATCTCTTCAGAGGAAATATTTGCAAACTTTATTTTTTTAAAAAAAATCCTTTTAGATTTTAATGCACAATGATGTTTCTCCTTTAAAGGTTGTCTTACATAAGAAAACAAAAAAATTTAAGAAATTTGTAGAGAGGTTCTGTCATTCTACATGAAATCAGTCAAGTCTTCAGGCAATTTCTAGAGAGGTTCACTAGTTTATTCATTATTGCATCTCAGGGAATTATTCTTTTTCTTTCCAAATGAACATGCGTACCCTAATATTAGCAATATTGAATAAAAACCAGTAGAAATCAAGCAGCTGATCTGACTAATCTTAGGCTAACCATATCCTGATTTATTTTTCTGATTGCAGAAACTAAAGATACACAAGACTATGAATTGTTTTAGCTTTTCTGCAGTGTAGTTACCATACATACTTGTTAAACAATGCAAAAATTATAGTGTCACAAAGATTGGTGTAAGGCTGATAAAACATTTTCTGGTTTGTCAGTATAATTATTGGTTGCAGCTTCCTACTTGAGGAAATCTGACTTTTCTAAAAAGCTTTAAAAATCTCAGTGGCCACACTGAAGTCAGTAGTGGAACACTATGAAGATAAGTGTTGAGAAGGCGCTATATATGTATGAACCAAGGGATGAACACGTAGCACTCTGAAGAGATAAAAAACAAAAACAATTTTCCCAAATGAATCATCTTGAACCATAAGGGTGATTTTTGCCTTTTTTACAGAGCTCCTGTCATTGAAATATACACAAGAAGCAGAGTATATAACTTAAAAATTAATAATTTTTTTTAGTTCACTTCCTAAGTGCTTTTCTTTCCACCTTCATTTGTTCTTCACACCTTCTTTTGTTCTCTGATCACATTTTTTTTTTTTAATTTCTTCCTGCACAGCTTTTCCCCAAAACTTGGGCTGCAAAGCCTGTATTTAACTATGCCTTTAACAAAAATGTAGAATCTCCTGAGCTGAAAGGGACCCAAATGGATCATCGAAGTCTAATTCCTGGCCCTGCACAGGACAGCCCCAAGAATCACACCGTGTGCCTGAGAGTACTGTCCAAGTGCTTTTTCAACTCTGACAGGCTTGGTGCTGTGACCACTTCCCTGGGGAGCCTCTTCCAGTGCCCAACCACCCGCAGGGTGAAAAACTTTCTTTTTCTAATACCTAACCTAAACCTCCTGACACAACTTTAGGCCATTCCCTCAGGTTCTGTCACTGGTCACCACTGAGAAGAGACCAGTGCCTGCCCCTCCTCTTCCCCTCACAAGGAAGTTATAGATGCTGTAAGGCCTCCCCTCTGTCTCCTCCAGGCTGAGCAAGCCAAATGACTTCAATTGCTTCTCATATGGCTTTCCCCTCTGAACCTTTTACCATCTTTGTAGTCCTCCTTTGGACACTCTCTAATGGCTTTCCATCCTTCTTATATTGTGGCAACCAAAATGGCAAACAAGACTTGAGGTGAGGCGGCCCCAGTGCAGAGCAGAGCGGGACAGTCCCCTTCCTCGAGTGGCTGGCGATGCTTTGCCTGATGCCCCCCAGGACATGGTTGGCCCTCCTGGCTGCCAGGGCACTGCTGACTCAGATTCGACTTGCCCTCGACCAGGGCCCCCAGTTCCTTTCCATGGTGCTGCTCTCCAGCCTCTCATTACCTGCTCTGTAGAAACATCTGGGGTTGTCCCATCCCAGGTTCAGAATCCAGCACTTCCCCTTGGTGAACTTCATGCTGTTGGTGATTGTCCTGTTCTCGGATTTGTCATGGTCTCTCTGCAGGGCCTCCCTGCCTTCAAGGGAGTCAATAGCTCCTCCCAGTTTTGTATCATCTGCAAAAGTACTTAGTCCTATATCCAATTTATGAAGATGATTAGGAGAACTGAGCCTAAGACAGACCACTGTGGAACCCCACTAGTGACTGGTCTCCAGTTGGATGTTACCCCATTCATTATAACTGTTTGTGCCCAACCCATGAGCCAATTGCTCAGCCATCACATAACATGTTTATCCAGCTGTGTGCTGGACATTTTGTCCAGAAGGATACTGCGAGAAACAGTATCAAAACCTTTGCTGAAATCGAGAAAGTTTGCATCAACAGGCTTCCCTTGATCAGCTAGGTGGAGGATCTTGTCGCAAATGTTTAAGTAGTTTAACTACATAGCATTTTTAATTTTAAAATCCATATTATAAATTTAATACAAAATCACCAGTTCATTCATTACTACAAAATGATAAAAGTGAGCTTACCTATATAATTCATTAAATCACCTTTCTGGGTTTTAGTTACTGCAACTAACTCAGAACACTATTATTTTTTATTTTGTTTTTCCTGAGAAGGCTTAAAATATTTTTCAGCTTAGTTTACTGCCTTAGCCTTTTGGCTGTATGCAACTCCACCTTGCACCTTGTCCACTGTGGACTAGTGAGAAATGCGACTACCCTTTGGCAGGTAGGCAAAGCCAGTCTGCTGCTCACCAGCATTCTTAGCAATCAGTAGAGAAAAACACAAATTCTATCCCCATATATATATGAGCAACTCCAGATAAACTCCATATTCTTTCCCTGCAATAATAAAATTATTTTGTAGCAAAATACCCGTAATACTGCATAAACCTCTTCAAATCAAAGCCAATCCTTTGCATTAAATAAAAGTGAAAACTTCAAAGGCTATTACTGAAAAAGCTAGGGAAAGCCAGAAGGAAGGTTAAGTGCCTTACCCCGCATCACAGGCATGAAGCTTTTAATGGTGTGATTCCCTTTCTGCTTTACATGGACGGGTAATTATTTACCATTTCTTTTCATCTTTCTCATTCAGTGCGTGGCCTCTGATGTTATTCAGCAATTCCTGCCGCAAGGCCTACATTACAAGCAAAGTGCTGGATTTCCCTCAGGGAGCTCTCACTGTCCTACCCAAATGCTTCTAGGGTATCCCCGTTTCCCCTTCAGTAGGAGGCCATCATAACCACTGCTTTATAATGGAGAAATGAAGGTCATAGATGCCTAAAGTATCCAACAATTTTGGCTACTCAAATGGAGATAGACGATTTTACAGAGTCCTTAGCATTTTCAGTATATTTGATGGGCATGCCTATGTGAGCGCATTAAACCCTGAGGCTGAGGAACCCAGTTGTCTGTGCTGTCACATTGCTGTCGCACCGCCTGCCACAGCACAGTTAGGACTCTTCCAAATCATTTGCAGGGATGGCTGGAGAGTCAGCGTGCATCAAGGTCTGCTTCTAATAAGTGGTTTGTTTGCAGCCATCTGCTTTGGAGTCCAGGTGAGTGTAACTGTACACATGGGGATCACTGTGCCAGCTGGTCTGAGCAGCACCAGCCCCTTCCGTGGTCTCTGTGTGCAAGAACTCTGTTCCAAAATGATTCACATCCAAGCTACTTTTGCATGCCTCAGTCGTAAACATCTCTCCCAATCTTTGCCATACAAATTTTGCCAAAGAAGGTGGAGAAGCTACACTACATAAGCATGCTTCACTGTTAGAGCACATCCTGCATTTAAAGCAGTAAGGAAAAAAGTATATGGTATGTAAGAAAAGGCTGTATCATAAGACCCACAGGAAAAGGGAACAATTTTGCTTCCTTCTGACTTTTAATAGACAAACTTTTACCATTTCTGTCAGAAGATGTCTTTTTGTCAAAACTTGTCAAGTTGTTTGCAAGAAAAGATTTTATCAATTAATTTCCTTGCTTTGAAAATAAATAGAGGAGTTTTTCACAATTTGTTGAAAGTGTGTTCAATGTTTTTAAACAAAATCTGGTTCTGAATGTACTCATATTTAATTACTTTTTTTAAAGGTTAAGAAAGCTCTGGATCAAAATGAGGTATTTTGAAACTACTAACAAATTAATTTGGGCTACCGGATTCAATGTATTTTTTTTCCCAGGTCTGGAGAATCTAAGATCAATGTGTTGGCTTTTCTTCACATACAAAAATGCTCACTGAAATGAAGAAATATTTGGGGAGACAATTATTGCATTTACTAGTTTGGCTATTAAAACTGACTTATCAGATCTTCAGCTTATATATAATGTAGATAGGTCACACTTTCTGGAAAAAAGCATCATTAGGTTTTGTAAGTGTAATGTCAGGGGAAGTTCAGAGTGAACATTAGGAAAAGGTTCTTCACTGAGAGCATAGTTGGTCACTGGAACAGGAGTCCCAGGGAAGTAGTCACAGCACCAAGACTGTCAGAGTTCAAGAAGCATCAGGTCAATGCTTTTAGTGATATGGTTTAGGTTTTAGTTTTAGGTAGTCCTGTGAGGAGCAGGATGTTGAACTCCAAGATCCTTATGGGTCCCTTCCAACTGAGAACTGGAGATACTCTATGATTCAAAAAAGCCTTAGGAAGTCTGTGCCCACCTCAGGGTCAGACTCCTAGAGCCTACATCCTGGGATCTAGCAAATTACCCAAGAAAAGACAGGGCAAGTTAGTTGTGACAAAATAATAAATTTCTACTAAGCAAATACATTGTTAGAGCTTTATATTTCAGGTAATTTGATTGTATGATTCTCCTTTATTTCAACTTCTGCTTTGCTGTAATATCTGGGGAACGAGGCTGGAGAGCAGTGTCCTGGGGGTCCTGGTCAACGGCAAGCTGAATATGAATGAGCAGTGCCCTGGCAGCCAGGAGGGCCAACCCTGTCCTAGGGGGCATCAGGCAAAGCATTGCCAGCTGGTCAAGGGAAGGGATTGTCCCACTCTGCTCTGCACTGCTCTGCTCCCCACCTTGAATACTGTGTGCAGTTTTGGGCACAATACAAGAAAGATATTAAGCTATTGAAGACTGTCCAAGAAGGGCAAAGAAGATGGTGAAGGGTCTTGAGGGAAAGCAGCTGAGGTCGTTTGATCTGTTCAGCCTGCAGAAGAGGAAACTGAGGGGAGACCTCATTGCAGTCTACAACTTCCTCATAAGGGGAAAAGGAGGCGCAGACACTGATCTCTTCTCTGTGGTGACCAGTGACAGGACCCAAGGGAATGGCCTGAAGTTGTGTCAGGGGAGGTTTAGAAACCTTTTAAAAAAAGGTTCTTCACTTAGAGAGTGGTTAGGTGCTGGAACAGGCTCCCCAGGGAAGTGATCACATCACCAAGCCTGCTGGAGCTCAAGAAGTGTTTGGAAAATACTCTCAGGCCTATGGTGTGACTCTTGGTGATGGTTCTGTGCAGGGCTAAGAGTTGGACTCGATGATCCTTGTGGGTCCCTTCCAACTCAGCATATTCTGTGATTCTGTGATCTCTGCTGTCACATCTCAGCTATCAAAATACAAAGACCTGCGGTTTCTTAATGCTGTGCTGTGGGATCTTTATTACTAGAATTTTCCCTTACTTTCAGTCTTTTAAAAAATGGCTGAGGTGATAGCTAAAACTCTGCATAAAAGCATCCCACTCAAATGAGTTGTTCTTTATTTCCATTTCCCACCTTTCCAGAAGTCACATCTCATATAGTTAAGGACTGGCAAGCTGAACGCAGGAAGTGTCAGGAAACATGTCAAAGTATTCCTGAGTGTCATGTGTATGTCTCGGTTTCATATCCATATGCAGGAACACATGCACGCATGCACAGGAGAGAAGTAGATGAGCTTTGATTGTTCAAACTACTGGTGACAGCACTTGGGCTCAAGTCCTCAGAGCCTTCAGTGGGTGAAATCACCTAAAGCTACATGTTCTGAGGGGGAAAAGATAGAGGCTTAGCCTGTCTCCCCTGTGAGAGATCTTCCCTGTGAGCAATGGTTGGCTCTTGCCAGACTACAATCATGGCCAGAGCCATTACTGGAGACCTGAGTCCTTCCATGAGCTACAACCAAATCACACACCTTGTAGCCTTGAGAACTCTGCTTACAACTATGGATGGGTTGGTCTATGGAAAGATTTTGCTTTGAGAGTAAATCCTGAAAACACAGCTCTTGGGGCTATGGGTAACTGGTCTGAAACAAAAATTATTTCCATTTCATAAGATTATTTATTTCTGGTATGTGGAAATTTAAACGTTGGCTGCACAGAGTCTCAGATCTGTGGGAAACACTCAAAAAAAAAATGGGGCCTGTTACAGATGAACTTTTTAGATCAACTAAATCAGTCTGTCTGATAACTCTGTTCTCACCATCTTGAGCACAGAAGTGTCTTTTAGATGGATGAGCTGAACTCCATCAAGGAGCAGCAGGCTCTGAGACTTTATATATTCTCTAAGAGCCTTGGATAAGAAAATTCAGACAGAAATAGGTAAGGTGACAGAAGACAGAAAAAGAGGGAGAGTGTAACTGGTAAAATGTTTGTAAAATCTTGCAGTCACAAAAGCTTGGCAGTTTCAGCTAATCTGAGTCTTCTAACTACCCCAATAGCTCTTATAATCACTGAAACTCCTACCCAAGGTAAAGCCATGTGCATGGTGGGCTCTAGACAAACTACAGGTGATGCAGACTGCTTCACACCAAAAACTCTGAATGGTCTTGAGAGCAGTCAGGGTAATTTTACCTCAAGACTTGTATGGAATTTAGGACTAAAGTGGCCTTTTTGAGTAGGGCTTCATCACAAGTCTGGAGCTGAGACACTGGATTTGGAGCACCCTTTCAGCTTGCACTGAGGTCTCAACAGAGCAATGAACATTGCTCTGCAGCCCATCCCAGTGCTGAATCAAGATCCCTACCAGCCTTTTTTCCAGATCAGCTCTGGTTCTCTGTCTTTCCTCACTAACCATGCTCTGCTCTTGGTGCTTGTGACAAGCGTCGCTATACGATCCTTACAAACAATCCTGATGCATTCCTACTCAGCTTACAAAAACAGTTGCATTTCCATTGCAGGTTGAAACGTCTCTTGTTTAGGATGTAATTGTTGGTCATGTCTGCACTTTACTATTTATGTTTACAACTAGTTGCTAGGAGCTGAGTTATTGCTTTTGCCAAAGATACTGTCTTTCACTGCTTATTTAGCCTTCCCTGGAAATTTCAGAGGAGATGAGCTGTCACAGAGAAGTACAAGGCCGAATGGCAGATCATTTTCTTTAATTTCAAACAACCAGCTATTACAGAAATGCGATTATGTAAGGTCCTCATGTCAGGAGGACTACATATTTAGACTACATATTTAGACTACATATTTATATCCCAAGTAGCACTCTGGATCCACACGTTTGATTGGTACTTCCATACAATTCTTTGAGAGTGTACAGATGTTACACATACAGGATACACTAATAATAATAAAGTTATTAATAAATTAGAGCTTTGAATTGCAATTTATTTATCCTCTACTTGATTTTTTCCTTCTAATTGTATTGCAGTGCATTAAGATGATGGAGAAGATTGTCAACACATCATTTGTTCTTTGAGGAAGCACTATGTAACCAGTTGTCCTAAAACAATTAGTTTTAGGGCTATTCGAAGTATGTCATCTTCTCTAACCCTTCAATTTTCCACTGCTTTCTACTAATAACAGTGCTGCCAAGTAGCTGAAAGCACTGAAGAACTTCACAGATGTCTTTTTGTTCTCCTTCAGAAAAGCTTGCACAGTGTAATACTGAATGATGATTCTAGGTTTCTTGGCAGGGAAATATTACACAACATATATTATCCCATATACACAGAGAATGATGTCTGTAGCAATGAGGCACATCTGACAAGAGTCAGATTTTATCCCTCTTTGAATGAAACTACACCCAAAACTCTGGATGTTGCACTTTGTCCAGAACCCTGGACAAATACGTTTGAATTTTCTAATAAAGTAAAACCATGCAATGCCACTATGCTAAATCTGCAATTAAGGAAAGCATAGTTGTGACTTCTTTGGAAATTAAAACATTTGTATTCAATTATTGCCTTTCTAAAAAATTTAATGTTGAAGCATTTCTAACTGGACTGTTCCCTGATTCAGTTAAGGCAAATGGTAGGCCTAGATCTGCCTGGACAACAGATAGGAAGAGCCATGGCCAAAGACTACTGTTTGAAGGGGGCAGATTTACTTAAGATATGTTCGTCTCAACACATCAGAAGCCCAGCCCATGTTCCTATTGCTGGTGCTTCACAGAAGCCCTGAAGCTGGAATGAAGGAATTGATCAAGGCCTTGATTTTTGGGTAACTCAGTTTTGACAAGTGCCATTGTACATAGCTGGAAATGTCCCTGAGGTCACAGCATCCGCAAGTCCTCACAAAAACCATTTATCATTAAAAATTAAGACAAATTTCAGTCTAGTGTTGATTCTGAAGAATTCATCCCTTCAACATTCTGATGTCTTCAATTTTACAGAATGCCTTGGAAAAACAACGCAAAATACTAATAGAAATTGTTGTGCAGGTTCTAGGACAAGTCAACATCTTACTTTGCCCATCTGAGAGAAGCAGTCGCCTAGAAAGCTGAAAATTTGCTTCCCAAACTTATCTGAAGTATTTTGGTTCCACATACTACGTAAAGATACAGTTGGTCTGGGGATCAGTAAGGGAAAGCTGTTCTTGGGAATTCCAGTTTAACACTGTAGAGAAGAAGCTATACTGACTTTCAGACTGACATGATACCAGGAGTATTGATATTTTTGATTCTCAAATTGATCTGACAAAAGAAAAAAGTGAGGACTCACTATCTTGCACAATCCCATGCTACTGTTGTTATAATTCTGAAATCAAGACAGGCTAAAAGGAACACTTTTCTAAAACTGTCACTATAAATTAATTTATTTACCTCTATCAAGCCAAAATGTATTTTTAAAAGCCACAGCATCCTCTTAAAAATGTGCTTCGTCAGAGCCATTAGTTCAGAGTTTCTAATATTAAACATGCAAGACTCAAGTTCAAAGAAGGGTGCAGGAACCTTTAAGGCAGGATCCACATAATACTTCATGGTCAGGAAGAAGATGCTCTCAACTACTAACCAGGCCCAATGCATAAGCAGGATCAAAAGGGACACAACCTACTCACACTATATTCTAAGTTTGGAAACCTCCTCTTACAAAAGGTATATAAAACACAGTCTTTAAGAACTGAACAAGATTCACTCTTTTCAAAATACACCTTGAGGTGGTGGCCTTGGTTCTACTTTGATGTAATTGCCTGGTGTTTAAACATTCACCCAGGGACCATGATCATCCCTGGTGATTCAAACCTGTGGTTTATATCTTCCAGGACATTGCCGCTATAAGTAATTCCCAGGATGGCTGCAGGAATGGAAACCACCCCCATTGCCATTCCTATTCCTACTGAGCAAGAATGAGACAGCCTCCACTTGAAAGGCAACAGACATGAAGGAGTCTGTAACTGAGGGGTGTAAGCAGTCCTTTGGCTGGGGGGAAATCTTGGATTTCAAAGGTGAAATATTTGTTTGCATCATGTTAATCTATGAAAGACCTACAAGCTTGATTTTTCTGGATGAGTACTCTAACCACAAGGTTACTGAGCAAATGCCAGACATTTTTTCATCTACTTAGGTGATCTATAAACATGTAGGAGCAGCCAAAGATTCTCATCCCTTCTTTAGTTCAAGGGTAGCAGAAAATACCCAGCACTGCTAATGCTACTTTAGTGACATGCCTAAATAGGGACTAAAGTGACTATCAGTAGCCAGGCTAGTTCTGAGTATAAATTCAAGCACAAGGCCCAGTTAAGAGGTTTGCTTTGTGTCAGCAATAATGAGAATGAAGAAAGCATGAGATGGAAACATTCTAGAAAGCAAGACCTTCTAGATGGCACTCCTGTCAAGGTAGATCAACACTGTGTGCTGTTAATCGCAACAACCACAGTCATTCACAGCTTTGTGATTTCAAGGCTAATTAGGCCAATTCACTGTTTTGAGTCTGCTTAAATACATTAGTGGGGTTCTTCTAGCTGCTGCAGCTTGCCAATTCTTCCTGCTCAAACCAACTCAGGCTCTCTCTAGTATATGTAAATTTCCACCGAACGTATGGCCATAAATTATAGCAGAATTATTCAGTCACTTGAGAGTACATCCAGCTGAGATGAGGCCAACAACCATGAAGGTAAACCAAACTTTCACACTTTAAGAGGGCAAATGACACAACTGAAAACTCTGCAGAAAGCAGCATTATGGCTTCATTTTGAATTGTTGTGTTTGATTGCAATTTTTATCTCTATATATTGAAAATACAGCTGGTTTCCTAAAAGTTAACTATTGATGAGGTACTGCAAAATATTATTTTATGAACTGCCTTGAGACATCTTATTAATGCTCTGAGGCAAATATATTCTGTATTTGGACTGTACTGCCATAACTGATTTCTATTTCTTAACTTGTTAGGCAGTCAGGGGGAGAAGCTCATCTCCAGTGTCATCAAAGAAGATTATGTTTGAGAGCTTTGTTTAGTTAATTATCAGCACAGCTTTGCATTCATTTCCTTGTAACGGTTTTACCTAAAGGGCTGCTGTTTATTTCCTAGCAAGCTAATACCCGAATATGATGGCAGCATGAATACCCTGCAATAGCAAGTATGATTTCCCAGGGAGAAGCACCGACAAACTCAGAGCTTCTGCACCATGTGCCGATGCTGTGGTAAGAGAGCTGTTCAGCCCCTCTGCCTTGGTTTGGACTGCAAACGCCCTCACGCAATTTTACAGTGTAGCACAGTCCCCCTGTCATGGTACTATGAGAGTCAAATTGGTCGAATGCCATTGTTCCTTGGAAAGACTACAACTGCTGCTTATCGCAGCCTACTCCTAAATGCTTAGAGCTGCATTATGCCAACATAACATATATTATTTATTAGCTAATACACTGTTGAGTCTCTTGCTGGTGCTAGCAGTGATGCTCCTGACTATTCTTTATAGTTATCTAGAGGAGGAATAGGGATGTATAGAAGCCAAACATCTAAGTCACAGTGATCTACCATTAGGGCTAAATAAAGATTTCCTGCATTAGAAACAAATAAATTAAAAACTCCACTAATTTCAGTGGCCTACAAGTTTTTCGTTACTGTTGCCATATGGTTCATGTGATCACCATAATCCATGAAGAAGTACATTCAAAATAATATTCTTTATTTGCCGATTATGCAGTTAACATCATTGTACTTTCACGCTGTGACAAAAGTCACCTAAGAAAAATCATCCTCAGTTTTACTCCAGCCCTCCAGCCTTGGAAGACAGCAATGTATTGCACAGTAAACAAGTGAAATTTCAGGAGTATGCCAGTGTGCGACTTGCACTGAAATTTCTGCATGTGCTATAACAAGCGCTGGGAAGGACAAAAAGCAGAATAGCTCTTGCAGTCCTTCCATCTTTTATGAAGAATACAGATGGGTTTAAGCTTAATAGATTTTAAATATCTTGAGTGACGCATATTATACCTAAGGCTTTTATGGTATTTAGAGGTATGGGAAGCTATACTGGAACTGACTTTGTACCTATAGCTAATCAAGATAAGAAACTTCCAAGTTCTGGTCAGTAAAAAATTGAGTTGTTAAGTTTCTCTGTTCATTTTTTATATTTAGTCATATATATGCATTTTACTTAGATTGAATTTGAGCATGACTGAGCAATGTATCTATTATAGCACGCAATATGATACCTCTAATTACATAATAGTGAAGAAAAATTCAAAATAATGAAATTCTTTCCATACAGCCAGGTAATTAATAGATAAACAAACATAGGAAGCTATGTGATTGCACAAAAATCTACATTTACAATAGGATAAAATTTACTCTATAATGTTCCAAGCAACTTATTTTCACAACAACCCAGAGGACACTGTTGCACATCTTAAAAGTTCTCTGCAGTTAAAAATTGGAAAGTTTATTTTGGTTTACAGTGGATATTCTTGTTACAAAGTAGACACTCATTTCTACCTGCTAAATGTGAGTTAAGACAACATGTCCCCAAGATTTATTATAAAATCAAAGAAATCAAATACCCAGTACCACTGCCTCAACAATAACCACTAGAAAAAGATGCCAGCTACTGATGAGAAATCAAAAATATTTTCGCTTAGGGTGCTCATATTCTGATAGGAGTAGAAACAGCACAACTCAACAAAGTAAAAGACAGCCTGTTTTTTATCATGCATCCATGTTTATAATATTCAGACACCTACTAGGTAAAAAAAACTTAGTCCTAAAAATGAAAAAATTTCCTATAGCAATGCTAGAGGAAAAACAGTCTTTTCAATTTCAATTTCAGAGGCAATTGTTACTTAACCCCAAGTGCCGCGAGCACTGGTGGATCAGAAAGCATTATGCAATAACATGATGACTTAATAGAAACAACCCCTGAAAACATCCAAAAATTCATTTTAGAATGCATGTATGTCTACTCTGATGAAGCTGAAGTGGCTAGCAACTTTAAGTGCTTCCCTGTCTGGCTCCCAGCTTTGCCTGTCAGGAGCAGCAGGTCCATGCTCTGGTAGATCAGACACCTTCAGAGGGGTCTGCAGTGGAATCCCGCACTGCACGGACATACTCCCAGTCACTGCCCCCTTCACCAGGTATCTTGGCTCATGTTCCTCTAAGCCATTCAGAGTTGAGGACAGAACTTCCCCAAAGTGCTCTTTATACAAGAACAACAGACAGTAAAATACGGACAGAAATGTCCTCCAGCAGGTAGCCTTAAATATAGTAGCATCATGGAAAATATTTTACCTGCACATGTAGTTACATGAAGCTCAAGGAAGTCATGTAAGATCAAGATTTTCTTCTAAAAGTGACAGTAGCAAGCTGTTTGGCAAAATCCCAAATGCTGGCAAGAAAGCTATTGCAAATCTTGACCCCTCACCTTGCTTTGAATGGCAAGCCAGAATTTGCCAATTAACTTTCACTTAGGAAAAAAAAGGAAAAAAAGGCTGAGCATGAAAAAATGCATATGATATGGCATCATTTCAGCAATGGAACATTTCAAAATGCTGAAACCAATGAAAAAGCTCAGGCTGAAGCACACTGTTTCAAACAGCACTTCTCCCTCATCTTGAGCTGAAGATGTTTTACCCTCTGTATATGTCTGAATGAGGCCATCCTGCTGAGCCCCAGTGACAGTGTCCAGCTGAGAAAGGAGGCAAGAGCAATTCAAATGCTGTGGTCAGAGCTGTCTGCAGAAGCATCATTTGCAAAAACATAAAAATATAACAAGACAGCTGCAAGTTTCACTAAGACCGAGAGAAGAGACAGTTTATCAGATGTTGTTTGAACAGAGCAGACAGGCATTAAGAACCAGAAACAAACTTTTTTCTGTACTGCACCTCCTCTCCCTGGGAAAGATTTCCAGAGCTATGCTAGCACATCTCAGTGATCGAAAAGCAAACAAATCTCACAAGGGGCATGTACTCACTGACCCTGCTGCCCTGAAAGTTTCTACTAAAACTGTCCTGAGGAGGAGTGTGCCCCAGGCTTGGTAGGATGTTTAGTTTTGCAGACCTTGCCCAGCCTCCAAGGCTTGGTGCTATCTCTTCACTAACTTGGATAGACTTGCCACTTGAGCAGACTTGAAGTCTAATCATCTTTAAAGCAAAACATCACCAGACAGGCTTTTCCCCTTCACAAGCCTGCCCAGTCTCAGTGCTATTCTTCCTCTTCTAAACCAATCCTGGCAGCTCCTCAGAGCTACAGGATGGGGTCACTGAAATCCTTTGCTTAGGTGTCCTTTTAATAGCAAGGTCTTGATGACTGTTTATTTGTGTATTATGACTGTGAATGTTGTCTCCACCTGATGCTATGGATGCTTCCCTTTTTACACAAACACTAAAAAAGTGACAATTTTGGCAGCGATGGTCTTGTATGCGATGAATTAAAATGTTCAAGAAAGTGCAAATATACTTCCTACTTGTATCTTAATCATTATGTAACAAGAATTGAATGAAGTCCAAACCCTACTATAAATATGGACAGTACATACGTAGGGTATAAACAAAGGTCCACCCTCGCCGAGGCAGTGAAATTCTGATAGAAGAAACACACTGAACGGTTTGTAGAAACCACGCAGCCAGTGAACATGCCTGTTCATAAAAGACATTTAGGTTTTCAAATCCAGGGGACTTTCAGCAGGCTACATACCGACAGAAAACATATATGACAGTATATTTTAGACGGCCACAATGCTGTTTTCTTTAATAGAGAGGATTTTTCAGTCCCTGGGTAGATGGGGACAGCAGCCGCGAACGCTGAGGTTTTGTATCATCAGGTTTCCACAAGCGCTATTAGAGCATCGGAAACAAATGATGAGCCTTTCTCTGTAGAGCTCACCCACGGCAGGAGGTAGAATACTACGAAATGTCATTCCCCCCACTCCCTTTCACAGCTCTGAAGGAACAAAAATACAAGCCACGGTTTCCAAAGCGCTCCAGCGTGAGGGCTGCATTATCCTCCCTCAGACCGATGCAGGCAGCCGGGGAGGACTCCCCGTGTCCGTCCCGCCCCGCCGAGCCTGCCCCCTCCCCGGGGGCGCTCCCCGCCGCGCCCGG
>VWZF01004618.1:814416-903111 GCA_013396755.1 Sclerurus mexicanus | reverse complement strand
GCGGGGCTGCGCGCACCCGCACGCCAACCCGCACGACCCCCGGCCCGCCCGGGGCTGCGAACCCCTCCGTCCCCGCACGACCCCCGGCACCCCTGCCCGGGCAGAGGATGCGCTCACACACATACACACGTACGCAGCCACGCACAGACACTGTACTGGTGCCACAGGCAGGGCATGAACACAAACGCACGCACACTCGTGCACATGCATGTACACGCACAGCCCACACTAACCTCCCCAGGCAGGGGATACACACACACACACACAGGCACACAACCCACACTAACCGCCCACCCTAGAAAGGGGATTCCCCTCTCAGACAAGGGTGCAATCACGTTAACATTCCTATGTATGGGATGCGCACACTCCTCAGACCTCCCCACCGACCTCCCCCACAGACAGGGAATGTGCTTGCACGAATACACACACACATATCTCCATATACTTTCCCCTCACACACATATACACACACTCCACCTTCTCTTGCTCAATGGACACCTACAGCATCCCTCCCCTCTTTTCCTTTGCCCTTCCCGGACTGGGCAGAGCACAGGCACGCAGTGCAGAACACAGGGCTGTTTCCCGAGTTTGGCTGACGACCCGGCAGCCCTGGCCCAGCCTTGCTGTTGATGACGGGCCTGCCAAGGGCCAAAGGCTATAGTGTCTGAGGTGCAGCGCCTGAGGAGTCAGGACCTTTAGTAGGGCGTGGATTCGTGCACCTTTGTCATCACATCCTGACAGGATAGCAGGCTGCAGTCAAGACTTCAGCTAGTCCTGCTGCCTCCCGTAGAGTTTAATAGTCGTTCTCTATTGCTTTTTAATGGGAAGTCCTTGATCATTCCTGATATGGGAGGAAGTCTCTCCCCCTCATTCAGTGATGCCCCTTTGTATTTCAGGTACTGGATTAGAAAGCTGTTCTCCTTTCAGGCTCTCCTCTGTTTCTCGTGTTTCTTAACAGTTCCTTCGTAGCTTTGCCCTCTTCATTGTGTTGTTCAGGCTTCATCCGATCCTATGGTTGAGATTCTGCCTTCACTGTTGCACATTTTGCTGCTGGGATGAAGGCTTTCCAACAAAATGTTTTTGGTTTGTTTGTTTGTTTTAAATACAAAGATCTAATTCTTTTGAAAGCCATCCAAGAAACAGATTGGGCACTATTTGCCACCATGATTTCAATTGCAACCCATTAAAAATTAGGTTAAATTCTGAATGCTCATTTATTGTGTTAATTTTCACCTTTTTATGCACTTTGCCCACTGGCTTAGGAACATAGAGATATATATGATTTTTGACAAAATTCAAACATCTCTTCCCAGCCTACCTTCAGAAGTTTTCTGAATGGCTACCACAATAGTAGAAGTACTAAGCAGTGCTGAGTTCCATGTTAATTTTCTATGGAAAGATGCAGCAGAATGCACTTTGCCTGAAACCTGGGCATCTGTGGTATAGACATCCATGCCAATGCTGCTCAGCCTAGCCTACCCTTCCCGTATGGTCAAACAGGGAAATTCTCTTCTATATCTTATATGTAATAAATGAAGCTCCATAGCAACCCATTCCTCTCCTCAGCTACTCTCCAACTGAAATGTAGGCATCTATGTATTTTATGCATTACACCCCTTGTGTGTACATGTGTCTACTGCCTCATCACTAATTTTTGAATGAACTGATTGGTTTAAGCTGAATGTGAGAGATGGGCAAAACTCTCGAAGACAATTAAATTCCAGTGAGTTTAACAAAAAGAAGGCAGTTGAGTGAAAAGTCTCATTATGTATCCCTTTGTGCCCAGAGCATGGCAAAGGTGGCATTAGGAGTTCATGTGGTGTTACATGCTCAAAATCTGCATGTATAGGTCACACCAGTGAGAAAAGCTCAGCTGGAGTTTGTGTCTTCTTGGCCATTGCAGCCAGTAAAGCCTATGAGACTGTGCAAAATCAGAGTTTATTCCTTCAGATTCTCATTAAATAATAGGTTCTGAGGAGCCCGAGTTCTCATCTACTGCTTTTCATCATGCAGTGAGTGGTTTTGAGGCAGACTGTGTTTTCTTGAGATTTTAATATTTGATTTTTTGGTATTTTTGATAAAGGGAAACTGTCTTATCTCCCTCTTATACAGACACACCCAGACACTAACAGGACTTGGTTTTTGGAAAAACTGACAGAAAGAGCAGTTGATAGGCGAGTTCCCACAGTTTTTCAGCTACACTAGTGTGCATGCTGTGTAGACGTTGCTCCAGAATAAGCAATTGTTCTGCTTTCAAAAAGGAAAACTATTCTGGAATAAAAAATTCTTTACTGTGCTTGTAAGTCCACAGCAAAAGTAACTTTATTCTGGGAAATTATTTTTGCACAGAGGTACATTATCATACCTAGATACATGTTTACATCACTAGATCTATGTTACTCAGTTTTCCTTCATAAACAAATGCTAGCTGTTTTTGGCTTGCTCCTTTTCTAGGTTTGGGGCTTTTATGTTCATGAGCATTCATCTTCTGCTCTTACACTAGCTTGTTTAGGAATTGAAGGGAAGCCCTTGTGGTTTCTATATTTATCAGAAATAAAATGCAAAATGTATGGCCATGCTGATGACCAGCATCTTGCAGACAGTGTGGGGAAAGATTTCCTTCACAGAAGTTTTGTTTTAGTTGATCAGATAAGGGGAAGAAAGAAATAGCTTGAATGAAAGAGAAATCTCCTACCAAGGTTTCTGCTGCAGGATTTTTCTTCCTCATTACAGCAGTGTTCTTCAGAGCACCTTTCATCCATCAAAGCCATCCTTGTAAACATGTTCTACCTCTTCCTTCTCACTTAAAGCCTGATTTGCATAGACAAGCCTGTTAGGTCTGTGTGAAGCAGAACTTCCCAAACACCTCCCTGGAGTGAGAGGAGAAGGGGGATAGATGAAAGCATGGATGGAGGAAAATGGCAGACATTTGGAAAGGTATAGCAGAATCATCCAAAATCACAGTATAACTGTTGTAAGAAATAATTGTCTTCTCCATTGCTGACCATTTTGACCACACCAGTGAACTCATGTGATCCACACATTTGCTTCGTTTGAAGAAAGAAAACTGGGTTTGTGTTTGTCAAGTTCTGAAGGCATTACTAGGGCTGCTGGCCCTGCCCAACCTCCCCTGGAGACTCCCCTAACCCCTGCCCATGGCCCAGGAGCCCATTTCAGGTCAACCCAGAGCTTTTAGTCCCTGCCTCAGCAACACTAGGGACATTCCCCTGTGGAGAAGAGAATGATTCTCTCACAGACTGGTTTAATGGCTATTTTTCCCTTGTAGGAGCAGATATTACAATAAGCACCAGCAGGAGGACTGCTGTAAGCAGCATCAAAACTGGCCTGTCTAAATAAATAGTTGATCATTTTCCTCAGTGTAATCATTTTAGTTATCTCAGTGCCAAAATGTAACATCAGATGGTTTTGAAATGCATCCTAATTTCCAAGCGACAAATTCTAACAAATGGCAAAAAGAAGAAGGTTCAGTTCTACAAGAGTGAACCCCGTCCCAGTGCCCTTTCTATCACCCAAGATCTGCATATGAAAACAAGTCAAACAAAGGCAGCTTCTTGGCCAAGTCTAATATTTTCTTAAAATAGATCACATTGGAAATAGCATCTGGCAATAGCATAGCCCACCACAGTTTCAGACCAAGTCTGGTCTGGATTAAGGACTTCCTGGTTATTGGAATAGCTTTCCATGTTTCCTAATGTGTGACTGGGGGTTTGTTTTGCTTTGTTTTCAGGTTTTGGTTTGGTCTTATTATATTTCTACAACTCAGAATAATGTGTTTTCTATTCTTGTTGCCACAGATCAGGCTCAAACACACTTTTTCCACATCTTGGGCTCTAGAGGGGCTCCTGGAAGTTTTTTCAGTTCTTCCACGGGATGCAATGGGACACCATTGTCTCACTATTGTTTAAAGGCTATCATGTGGACACATCTAGGAGTGATACGCTGCTGCATGAAGAGATAATAGTGGCAGCTTTCCCTCTCTAGTGCATTAGGTGAAAACTTACAGAGCTGGGTATCACAAAACCAAAAACAGAGATGAGCAAGAGCATAGCCAGGAGGGACAGATCATGGGCAATATGCCATTGTCAAGTTAGCCACAACTTGGATGGGGTTTGAGAATTGTTTTTTGCCTGTTTATAAAAATTGTTTCATTGTTCCTTTCCTCTCTGGATGCAAATTTATCTTTTTTTTTTTTATTTTATTCTGGACTAACCTGCACAAGCAATTAGTAATTGGCATCAGGTCTAAAATCACTTGTAGAGCCAACGTAACACAAACAGATATCAAACTTGAACTAAACAAAGGCATATCATTATGATTACAGTTGAATTGCTAGAGTTACAGTTAGACTTGTACAGACTGACTTATTTCAAATTTGTGGGATTTATGTGAAGCAAACAGAATGCCTGCTGAGTGGGTTCTGGAGCTCCAGCCTGTAACGTTTGGTAACAGAGCTCTCCTTTGTGCAAAGATAGTGATGATTTCCACAAACTCAGAAGTCTTTCTTTAACCTTCTGTAGTAGGTTATTCTAGCTTGCGTTTGATTTTTTTAAAAAGTCCTATTTTGTAATGTAATCTTCGTATTTTACTATTTTTTTAACATGAGCTGATTGTTAATCCTCTCTGACAATTAAAATATTATCTGGTGTTATTCACAGGCCTTTAAACTCATATCTCTTATTTTGACCTTATGCCAGGTCACTACCTTATAAATGATTGAGCTTTGCTCATGGGTCTCAGGGAAGATCTGTCCCGGGTTTAAACTTAATCTGCTAGCTCTTTGTAGAAGTTGCAGTATCTTGGTCCAAGTTTATGATAATAAAACAGTCTATAAAACCCAATCCTGTCACTCCAAAAACCTGGTATTTCCTGATGTTATTATATATGTGGAGCTATGGGGTGCTTATAGCCAAAGGTATACTTAGCATGGTGCTTGTCCAAGTGATCCTGTATTGCCTTCTAACTTAGAACTCCAAAAGCTCTGCAGTGAAAAAATGTGTTTCCCTAAATACCATCTTTGAGAAGATGGCTTTCATATCTTCCACAGTCCCTCGCTGCTGCAGTGCACAGCTTCTTTCACTTCCCTGTGGAGAAAGAGCCACACAAGTGTAGTTCTCCATTCTCAGAAAGGCTGCTATGGAAGACATCCTTTCCAAGCTACTTTGAAGATCTGCAGTTCCTGCCTGGGGTTTATATAGCAGGCAGTAGTTTGTCTGCCTTTCCGTAGTCTGGTGAAATTGGAGTCAGAATTTTCAGGTGTTTTGTTTTGGATTATTTCTGCTCTATGTCAAAAATGATTTAATAATGAATTAATTAAAAGTAGTCTGTCACAATAGTTTAGGCATAAGCAGGAGGCATTGTCTGCACAGGTCAAAACTGAAGGAAAACAGCAAGGGATGTTCAGCCACTGCTCAGAATTGTCAGCTAAATGCCTCTCTTTATTAGTAAGGGAGAATGCAACATCTAGGAGCAGAGAATTCTGCAATGGGAAGATGCCAGTTGCAGATAAAGTTGGATCAGATTGTGGTAAGTATGAAGCTTCTTCATAAGGGCGATCCCTTGCTTCTCCCCTGCAGCTGGGTAGAAGAGGATAGAGGCTGTGAGTGGAGAGATAGGGCAGGGCATGTAGGAGGAGAGCATCCTCCATATCTTGTACATTAACAGGCTTTTGAGGGAGCTACAGGGAGATTAATTTTCCTGGAATGCAGTTTGGGGCTTTCCCTGAGAAAGGCAGTTCTGCAGGTACCGGGCACTGAGCTCTGTTCAGCCAGCCTAATGCTGCCCTGACGTCAGGATGGAAACTGGGGAGTAAACTTCTCAGAGGTTAGACTGAAGATGTCAACACATCTGATAAACTTGTGCTGCAGTTAAATATGATAAATTACATGTGGGTAATTTGTTTAAAACTTACTGTATTCGCAAGTGAAGTGTTAGACCTCGGAGTTCTCATTCACATAATTATTTTTTATTTTCAACTTTTCCCCCATGTATTAAATCTCAGGACTGAAATGCAGAAAACCTGCAGACATTTCCTCTTTTAATGAAATATCTTCATATCACAGGCAAACCCTGACCAAGTAATAAGCCCATGTTTCTCCAACTGTGAATAACACATTGTATATAACTATATTCTGCTCCTGGCTTGTAGCACAAAACAACCAGCAAGTTTAAAAAACTCCACAAATTACTTTCAGCTATTTTTCAGTCGTTAGGGGAGACTTCGGTATTTTTTATTTGGTTTTGTTTTTTTTTCTTGTGGAATTGTAGGTGAATCTAGATAGAGTAATAAGTTAACTTAATTGCTTTTTTTCTTTAGCATTCCCCCCCAAGTGTTCCCTACAGTCTTTTTATCCTTTGTAATGTCTGGAGGAGAGTACTGCTGCGATGTGCAAATGGGGCACTGAACCCAAGTGGAACGTCCTTGCAGACAAAGAATAATGAAGTTGTTGCCAGGTAATGGTTTTAATTTGTAAACTCCTTTTGGGGAAGAACCATATTTTTTCTTAAAGCTATGTGGAAAGCTCATGAGAACTCTTGCTTTTTCCAACCAAAATGTCAGAAGCTCAGCTAACAAAGTGCAGCTTCTGGACAAGCTGCAGATTAATTTAGTGGTGGAAGGCAAGCCCTCCCTGGGGCATACTTGCATAGTGAGCCCATATATGTTTTTTCAGGCTTCAAACCCAAGATGCATGAGCTTGAAAACTTGCAGAGTGGGTGCTTTCATTGGCTTCCACCTCACTGCTGCAAAAATGGAGGAAAGTCCTGTTTGAGTGGGTGGTTCCCAATTTTCCAGTGTCCTGCCTCAGTGACATCTGAACACAGACCAGTATATGGGGGTCAATCGTAGCATGGGACACTCCAGAGAGGTACAGAGTAGGTTGTTTGTGGCATGGCAAACTAGGCTCCTGAGCAGGTTTGATGATCTTTGATGAAGTGATCCTTGAACGGCAACAAGGTTCTTGGTTCCAAGGCAGCCTGTTAGCGAGTTGATTTGAAGCTCAGCTCTGGGATGATAGAAATTGAACAAACCATCTAAATAAACATCTTGAGACTAAAACAATGACTTTACTGGAACATTTCAAGTGACTCTGTGTTCATAACTAGCTTCAGAAATAACAACCAGTAAAAGACCAACTTTTTGAAGCAATTTCCCAAGTCATGCGCAGTTCCTTATTTCATAGGTATGTGCTGCTGCTCTGCTTTGCATTCTGCCTTCCATAAGATGCTGTCTTTCAGGGTTTTGGTTAATACCATGAGGTGTTACTTAAGTCAAGGAAATCTAACTTTTTTAAAAAAATTACATGCCAAGTCCTCAGGTTTCCCTTACATAGGTTACATGCCATAATCTCTTCTGAAATATTTAATTAAACATTTTTTATACCTACTGCAGCTGTTTTTTAATCTCCTCTAGCACAGGATAAATGGAATAGCATTATGTTTAAGAAACCCATCTTGGAGGTGTAAATTTACATAATCACATTTTCCTAACTTGGCTAGAATGCATTTCTCATTGTTTCCATTAAAAAAACCATCAAAACAAACAAACAACTGCCCGAATCCAAACAAAACAAGAAACAACAAAGAACTAGAACTCTTATTCTTAATTTGCTTATTATGTTTGCAAATCAGTGGAAGAATGCAAAAAATACTGCGTAGATTCAACAATGAAACACATTTTTGGGGAATGTGAACTAACACGGTGATTCAAATGTGGAAGCTGATTAGGACTGGAAGCAGAGAAATGAAACTTCATATTCTTACTGTAGGTTAAACAGGTTGTTTCTGAAGTGGCTCTTGTTTTAGTGACCTTTATCTCCAAGTATCTTCAGTTCTACTTGAAATTTATTCCCACAAGCCTTATTACCTCACACTCCCGAAATACTCCTTGTCTTGCACAGGTACACTTAGTATCCTCCATCCATTGTGTCCCATTCCCTATCTGCTAGTGACATATGCTGTGGGTGATTCTGCACTCTATGCACTGAAAGGTCAGTGTTTCCACTAAATTAAGCAAATAGCAGAAAAGGTGCATTGCAACCTCAGCAGAGAGACTAATGTGAGTTCCTTTCCTCTCCTTGAAAGTTGATAACATATTTTGAAATGGGCTAATGGATTTAGAAGTGATGGGAAAGAGATTGTGGAGAGAAAATGGACCTGAACGGCAAAGGCATAGATTTGTCCCCAGGAAGCCAGGCTGAGTTGTCACATGCTGAGCTGAGCAGGCAGAAGTGTTCAGTGGACCCTCAGTGCCTCTGAATACTTGGTTGTATCATTGCAGTGACTTTGAAGGAGGTGGGAAACCCTACAAAATATAATCTGAAAAATATTACATTCATTTTGCATGGATGGCGGTGACTATTGAAGATGCAAATAGCAGGAGAATGGGCCCCATGCTTTGCTAGTGGCTGATGGATAGACTTCTGTGATTATCATTAATTTGCTTATTAATTGAATTTACTTGCAAATGTAGACAAATATTTCAGTTTATTAATTGTTTGTGTGGTGCATAGTTCTTACTTTAAATATTCATTATTCTTATTTGCCATTTGGATGGTGTTCTGGGATCATGGCAATGCATTTTTGGTCTCATTATATAGTTTCACTCCTTCACTAGGCGATTCTCAAACCTGCCGGAGACTCAGGATGATGATATGATCCCTGCACTGTAACACCCTGCTTTCTGCCACTTTTCTGCTTGTCATTTTGATGTTCTGTTGTTGCTCATTCAATAGACTACTCTGCTATCTGTTCCTATTGCCTTGGTTTTCCATCCTTTGATTTTCCACCATTGTCCATCAAAAACTCACCTTCATATTGAAGTGTGACATCAGGGAACTGCTTTAATTCACGGATGGCACATGAATATTTTCATGTTTATGTCCTTTTTCATGTATTTTGGCAAGTTAATGTCTTCTTCCACTATAATATTTATGTAAAAATAGCTGCTGTATATGCAGATACAGTAGTCTGCAGTGCCATATTTTTGACCCTTCAATAATAAGTCACAGTACTTAGATGCCACACATGCTAGTAGAAATGCACAGGGCATACTATGAGTAACTATGGAGCAGCAACCCTCTTGCCTTTGCTCTGCATTCACACAATTGGGAACTCCCCTCCACTATCACTGTAATTTTAAGTTAGAAAGCATCTGCGCAAATAAGTCATATTGCAATTTCAAAGCATTCCTTAAATGATTCTAGCAAATCTTTTGATAAAAGGCCATATAAAATGACTTTAAAAGTTAAATTAGGTGTGATGTGTTTATTGATAATGAGCATGGGGTTTGTGTTGGTCGTACACTGTTGTGTTCACTGGTTATAAGAGTGAGAGCTAGGTTTGTAAGAGTATCAAACATGGCATGCTTTGCTGCCAAAGCCAATTATGGGGCAGAGAAGCCCTGTGATAGAACTAATTGTATATTTACGTTCAGTCTGATTCAAGACCCAAGTAAGAAAACTATGCTAGTAGTTCAGTCCTTCAGGACAGAAAAGGCTAAAAGCATGTGTGTCCATTTGTGACAGAAGGAGGCCACAAATGTGCAGAAGGAGACCTGACAAGTCACTGATAGTTTTAGCCACCCACAGAATGTGATGTGGGGAGTCAGAAGCAAGCCATATAGCTCTTTTTCTCTTCTTTTTCATCATCTTCTTTCCTGGTTGTTATAGCAAATACTCTCTTTTGTTCTTAAAGACAAACATGAACATCAGGGTGTTACATAAAGCATGGCTAGTGTGTTAGAAGGAACTCTTGGACTTGAATCTTTAGTTTTGTGGACAAACATGAGATTCTTACAATAAATGGGGTTTTCTATGTGTACTGCCAAATGGATATACATGATCTTAGGACTGATGACCCTCCTGTGACCCTCCAAGCAAGAAACCATTAGGTCATGAGCTTGTTCAATTAAGTTTGGGTGTTGAGAGTGAGCCCCCAATGTAAATTTCCAAAAGGGACATTTCTGTCTCTCAAAGAAGCGCTTACTTAGAGAATTAGACCATTATACAAAGAAATTCTTCTATCATGTAAGACATAACCTTCTATTCTATAAATTGAAGATGAATTGGATATTTTTGTCGATTCTGATGCAGGAAAGTACTTTCAAGTCTTTCTCATGTGAAAGATTGACTCTCTGAAACAAAGAGTAAGCTCAAGCAGACTGAGAAGCAGAGGAATAATATCTCTTTCTAATTCTGTGAGCCAGAGGTAATTTTAAAGTCCACACTTGTTGAAAATGGGTGGATTAGAAAAAGTCAAAATCTGCAATACTGGACTTGTCGTTGGATACCTCAATAAGTACATAGTCCTTTTCTCCTCTAATTTCCTGATTATTTAGTATGACTAGGAGCAACATTTGAGCTGCCTTATTAGAGAATGCTTCCCAGAAAATACTTTGTCATTCTTAGTAATTAGTATTGAAGGGGTCTAATGGTTTTCACCGTCTGAATATTTTAAGCAAGTTCACTCATAGTACTGTAGATCTGCATTATTCTGTTTAGCTCCTTTTAGCAGAATGATCCTTTAGTGAGTGAAAAGCCCTAAGGCAGGAGCTGGTTCCAATTTTATAAGAAAATCTTGTGGTTTCATCAGGTAATGGAAAAAAATCTGTAACTATGGAAAAAGCTGTGGTGTGAGCTATTAGGCATCGGAGAATTCAACCTAGAGAAGCCCTTATAAATATCTAAGTTGCAGAAAAGGCTTCTCATGAATATTAAAATTTAGTTCAGTACTAACACATGGGTTTTTAGGAAATTTGGCTTCATTGGTTCTGGTGTTCAAAGATTTTCTGTGTTATCTCTAAGTTAAATATATGCTGAATGCCATTCATGGTTTTCTTTCTGATACAAAGCAGAAATGCCTACAGTTTTCTCTAGCAGAGCAGTTACATATCCAATTTTCCTGGTGTGCAGGGATTTTGCATGGAGAAGTACAAAACATCTGGGATTTGGCTGTTGTAAGGACAGAGTCCAGGATGAGGAAACCTTCACATCCCTCACAGCACCTGTATCACCTGAGATGGGGCTGCACTGATTTTCTTTCTCTTACTACATCGACCATCCCATTTCCAGTAGGAGTATGCCTATATAGTGCAGTGAAAGCACTGGGATCACTGTGGTCACGGTGCTGAGGTGCATGAGCATAGCTGGACAGCTTTCAGTACAGGGCCTAGTAGTGGTATTTTATATACCACACAGCTATAATCTGTAATGTGGTTCCATCCTATTTCA
This sequence comes from Sclerurus mexicanus, assembly GCA_013396755.1. NCBI lineage: Eukaryota > Metazoa > Chordata > Aves > Passeriformes > Furnariidae > Sclerurus > Sclerurus mexicanus. The sequence goes on along the minus strand of VWZF01004618.1, from coordinate 891,865 downwards.
GGATAACTATGAGACTCAAAGGAAAAATCTTACCAAATCATAGTTCAAGGGATGGTATTTAGATTGATTTTCAGTGAACAAGAATGTCCTCAGTATACTACACTGCTGCTTATGCACCAAGGCTCCTGTCACACTATAAATGAGGTTGCCACCAGTGCTGGTTAGACTGGAGCTATCAAACCATTTATCACACCACAACTGAACTACTGAGAAAGAAGCATTGTTGCCTACCTTCCTTCTAACACAAGTTTTGCAAATTAAATATTTTCAACATGATGAAAGCATGTAATTTTCTCAATGGTCCTTGCCTAAACTGATTTGTTTTTAGAAAGGTGCCTATAAGTGAGAACTATATGAGCAGGACAAAGCATGTAAAAGGAGGAAAAAATGAATACCTTAATTAAATATATTGAAAGTTCATAATCATGATTAATGGTTCTCTAAGCTTTTGAGAGTCTCCAAATAACCATGTATTAAATCCAGAAGATTTTTTTAAATATGCTATATTGACAGGTTCATTAGGAGTATCCCATTATTAAGGATGTATGTATTTTGTCAAGTTGTTTAAAGATTAATGGTTGCACAGATATATCTCTCTTCCTACAGAAAAAGCCTCCTTATGCTGCAGTAGTAAATATTGTTGTAGTGTGCTTAGTTTTTTAGGCTTCTTGAGTTGGCCTAGACTCATTACTGGACTTCAACCTACAGAAAAGGGTTATGCTTTTCTATAATTAGATAAGCAATTCTGCACAAACTGCATATTACAGATTGCTACTAGATTACATTCATTGTGACTCTTTTGATCTTCCTTATTACATTATCAGCCTGATTGACTGTACCAGTACATTGGTTTAACGTGACATTAAGTCAGTGCAAGAATTGGTTAGTTGGGGACCGAGCCAGTGGCTGTACTCCACCTGAGTTATATCATGCTGTGCTGCCAGCTGAAGACAGCTTTCAGGGAGGGAAGGCTGTTGTGCTGGCTCTTAGGGCACTGTGACATGTATTAGACACACCGTGGAAGGACAGGGAACACGTGTGTAGCATGATGAGTCACAGCTGTCTGGAAGCTTTTGATTAGCCACATAAATGAATGTATGCCTTAGCAACTCTAACAGGAGAATCTGGAAGCATGGAGGTTTCGGCTGCTAAAATTCACACTGGCAGGTCCATGGTTTTGCTAGAATCATGCAATGCACTCCTTGGGCATAACTGGGAAATGAGCTCAATATGTTTAGCTGTGCATCTACATACACAAACATTAAACTTTTGTGAATAGCAGAATAGAAGAAAGTGCTCATTTGAAACTTATTTACTGGAATTTTTTAATGTATATGAAGCAGTTGAGATATATTAATATGAATTTATGATGTATGATAGTGTTTACAATATGTAAAATGTTTGGATAATACAGAAAGGAATTGAGTCAGGCCTTTGGTTTTTTTCTAAGCTTTTAGTGAGTGTCCTCAAAAGCTGTTAGAGATACTTTAAAATTCCTTTTCTGTTCAGGAAAGTGATATCTTAGCACCACTTCAGACTTTTGGACTTCTTTTAAGACCTTCATCTTTGTCCCTCCTATTGCACTCATTTAGCTGAAGAATGGATGGACAATATAAGGAAAAAAAGGCTCAGTTAAAGAGAGTTTAATTTGCTGAGTGAATCTTTCTGGTCTGAAAGCAGGATTATTTGATTGATTCCACTATCAATACTGCGCCTTTACATGTGCAATCTACATGCAAATGTAGTTGCATTCTGTGAAATGGCAGGTACTGATAAAGATGTCACCTTCATTAGTCGAACAGTCTGAGAGTTCAGTGTTGGTAATGAATCATTTCCACCATCATTCTTCATATCCACTTGAAATTTATCAGTAAACAAGCCTCTCTTTCAAACAAACAAACAAACAAACAAACAAACAAACAAACAAACAAACAAACAGAAAAGAGGTCACAAAAATAATCCTTCAAGCATCACCAAAATTCTATTTCTTCCCACTGATTCTCGATAAGAAACATCTCATCCTAGTCACATATATAAACAGGATTCAGGCATTGATGAGGAGCACCTTGCTCTTTTTCACTTGATTTGGCATGGGAGAATGTATTGCTGTTTTACCTAAGTCAGAACCTGTTACATATGTACCCTTCTTGGTGCTGTTCTTGTTACATTAGTCTCTTGTCTTAATGTCTTGGTCATTGTTGCAGTCCTAAAGCTTAGACTTAGTTGCATGGTGTTAACCATTTTATTGCAGTTTCATGGGAAGAGTTATACACATTTTCTCCTCTCTTATTTTAAAGTCCTAAAATTAGGTTACAGACAGGCAGCTGAATTTGCAGAGGCTAATGTGGTGTATATATATATGGATCTTTTTCTCATAAATGTGGCAGAAGTCCCTTTTGGGTTCACTTCATAGCACTCACAATTCTGTCTTAATCTAAGGTATAAGGAGATCAACATGCAAATGTGCTTATTGTGTTAGTCTCATCACATCATGAATTGATTGGAATTACTGGTGCGTGCCTTCAAATCAGGTTCTGTGGATCAGAAAACGCAACAAAAGCAAACTAATATCGAAATCAAAACCAACCAATCAAACAAAAGAGAAAAACCAAAACACACCAGCACCAAAAAATCCCCAGCATGGTATATTATGTAATTCCTAGGAGGGAGGCTACAAAGAAAGAAGTATGGACATTTTTCCTGTTTCCTTTGAAAACAAGATGAACTTCAAATATTGCATAAGTTATACATTTTCCTATTTGCTGGGAGTATTTGGTCCTTTCCAAAGGAAGGGGGTGATGCCCAGGGAAGCTGTGTTTTCAGATTGTAAGAGATTATTGGACTGTTATCCCTGTAATAAAATTCAGTACATCAAATGAATGACTTGTTGTTTAGTGAAACATGGCACAACATCGATTGAAGCTAGCCATTAAGTCAAGACATCAAATATACCCTTGTGACACTGGACTAGGAATCACTGTTGAAATTGCAAAACTTGCTGGTAGTAGCAACTGAGCTCAAGATAAATGTTGTTCTTAACTCATGCCATAGTGACATTAATGGTTTGTGATATCATGCAGTGATCAAAGCCTTCTGGGAAGACATAGACACAAAGGGACAATTTTCTTGGTGATCCATATCCACTTTTTTATTGAAGAAAGTGTACTAGATCCAAAATTGAATAGATGTTAACTTTAAAATATCCAGAGAAATTCTGATCTCTAGGGTCTTTTATTTTGTTTTCAAGCTTTGCAGAAACCTAACCAGTGATGCCTCTAAAGGTGAGAACCATTGGAGTGTCAATTAAATATCATATCAAGAAAAGGAAATAAATGCATTACTATTCAGTGCCTTTCAAACTGCAAGAGTTTTTCTGAACTTACATTTATAAAAATGCATTCATAAATTCAGATTGTGATCAGTCTTCATCTTGAAAACATTATTTAAATACTCCTTTGCACAAAGTTTCTTCTTATAGTAAATATTCTTGACTGGGTCAATAAGAAGTCAAATATCCAGGGTTCAATTCCCTTTGTGTGGATGCCACCGAAGTGCCAGCTTCCCTGTTGCATTCCATGGGGTATTTATCAGATAGCTGATGGGCTGCACTATCACTACTCTTCCTCCCCTCTAGTTCTTGTCAAGAAAAATAAGATTTAAATCCAGTTTGGGATTTGAGGACTTTGCAAAAACACCCTGCCTCTCTCCCCATCTGACCATGATGATCCATCTACTGGCTACACTTATGTCTTGGGAGTATTTTGGCAAACTGTCAACCCACAACAGATATACCATCCCTCAGTGTTCTCACAATCTTCTAAACCAGCCAGAAGGGATTTCTCCCCACCCCAGGTTTTGTGTCTGGAACAAATGTAATTTTGCCATGACTCCTATGATTATTATATGTGTTTCTAATACATAGTTCAGTTTGCAAGCAGAGATTGTAGGATCGCCACACCGTAAAACCAAATTTAGTCACAATGCTTTTTATATGTCTGATTTTGTTAGTTGGGGTGCAAATTAGATACACCTAACACACCTTTTTATAATTGATAGTTGTTTTCATAAACAAATACTGGTTTGAGTCTTTACTTGTAGCTTTCAGAAGCAATTTACTTCCCTTGGGGAAGAGTACTGCCATTAAATACAACTGCTTCTTCAAAGAATTTATAATGCTTTGGGGAAAAACTATTACAAACCAAAGGAAATAATGTCTTCTTCGTACAGGAAAGACCTGTTATTACCCCCTTAGAGTTACTGAACTGAAAATTGCTCTAAGTAGGAACTTTCATTTTTTGCATGCAGATACTTCATGAAGAGTCCAAATGTTCTATTAATTGAAATATATGATAGACAAAATAAGACTTAAATTTAGTGGGAGAAGTAAGCTACACACAGGATTCTGTTGTTAAAAACCGTTCTAAAACTGTCTAGAAAATGGAACGGTCCCTTCATAGAAGTGCTAAGCACCAAATTTGTCTGAGGGTATCATAATTAGTACTTTGACAATACCTTTAATTTCTAGGAATACTCCATAGCCTTGACAGTGTCCAAGTAATGTCATATTTTTGTTTTCAGTCCTGTCACTCTCTATCATTATCTCATTTGAATAGCTTACTAAGACTAAATACTGCTATTTATTAGCATGATTTGAAAAGCAGACTCAGAGGTCTTCAAAATACTTGATTTCTTCTTGCAAACAGGAAATGCAAATGTTTGCACAACAATATTTGTTCTGGATGCAAATAGTGTTTCCTAGCACCTGTCTTTGACACATCACCTCTGGTGCTTGGTAATAGTGAAGTACAAGAAGTGCCATGGGAGATACTGCAATCTAAATGAACCAATAGCAAGAGCAATCTGTAGGGAAGTGGCACGGTAATTAAGACCCAGTGAATTCTGATGTTCCCTTGAGTGGCTCATGAACTGGAATAACCACTCTGCTTTCCACAAGCAGCTGAAGAGATGCCATCGATAAAACCATAGAATGGAAATGTCATTACACTACCCATTCAGAGTCATTCCTCAGTACTGGACCCTGCAGATTACATACAAGCCATGGAAGGCCATTCCCAACTTTGGAGGAATTTGCATTTTAAGTATTTTCTTCAGTGTCTCCCACCTTCTCAAAGCAACAAATAGCTCTGTCCTATTGTTACTCAAGAAGGCCGTGAGTTTAAAGAATAATTTATTTACACCTGCTTCTTCTTTTCATGATTGTCACTTCCACAAATAGTTTTCTTAATTTAGCACATACATGCTTTAATGTACTGAAGCATTTTGAAGGCACAGTCAGGGACCAAATATCAAAATGAACTGTACACTCACGTAATTTCATCACTACCAGATACCATGGCAGTAGAAAAACATCATCAACCACTCATTGCAGTTTATATTTTTCTGGGCTTTATCTGGTTTGTGGTGAAGTCATTGCAAATATATCTATTAACACTGAGTGAGTAAACCAACACTTCAAAATATCATCTGGGAGATGCAAACATTACTTTTGGAAGGGAAAAACTTGTGTATTAGTTACATAAAATTATTCCAATTGGCACTAGAAAAAGAAATGACAGATGTGCTAGTGATTAACATATATTGAAGATGGCTGGTTCTTTATGATATACAATAAAATCCCAGAAAATAAAATTAAGAGATTGAGAACTAACATATTTGATTAGCAAACTGAAGATATAAACTATGACACATATGTAAGATGCAGAAGTATTTTATGAAGCATTATGCTTCTGAATGTGCTTCATTTAATGCCAGATCTCAAAACTTAAGGCTAAAACACTAGGTGTTTTAGGAGGTGTGATTCTGCATCGACTGATAATTCATATAAAAATATTAATTCCCTTCCTCATCATTAGTGAGCAGACTTTAGGAATGTCATTTGGCATTACTGAGAATCAGCTCATCTGTATCCTTACTAAAGCTCAGCCAAAAAAACCCATTTGTTGTTTTCTCCCTTCAAAATCAGTAAGACTTTTGCACCAAAAATTGTATATACATTAGAAGGGATGGTAAATTTTCTGCATGATAGCCTTAAACAACCTATGAACTCAAATAGACGGAAGACTTTTAAAAAGTTTGGGGGGCAATATCAGAATTTGTTTTTTATGTTTGAATTTCGAAGTCTTTTGATGTGAACATAAAATTTTGAAAATGTTACCACAAAGCCATATGGAAGTTTTGGTTCAAATATACTATTCATACCTATACTTTCAGTCCTAGCAAAGAGTCTGTCTAGATGGATGCCACTTCCCATAAAAAGTCTCCAACCTTCCGTCTTGCTGAACTATTCAAGTGAATTAGCTTTCACAGTGTATTGTGAGAGCTGGGCTGCTCCACTTTCCAACAAAGCAGGCATTTGGGATCTCATAAGTATGGTTCTCCATTGCTTTCTTTATTTTCTGGTTTTGTCTGAACATCATAATTTTCCACACAAAACTGTGAAAGCTGATGTTCAGAAAGAAAGATTTCCCCTTAAATTGTAGATGAACATTTCCAGTTGACTTCAACATTGTCATTATCATGGATCACACGTTGGTAGAGAACTTGATGTGTGCTACTTACTCCGTGGCAAGCAATTAAAATTTTTCCTAATGGACATAATGCATCTGTAAAATACACCAAATGCATTCCAATAACTTCAGGTTTTCCCTTGCTGAAATCAGACTTGAATTTGGCCTATTATTCTTTTCAAGTTAAGAGAAGAATAATACCTTATGTTGTCATATGGCACTTTATCAAATTCTTTCTAGCTATCAACATCAAAATCAGTTGCAACCAGAGGGATTTGGCCCTGTGCTTATTTAACAGTAATATCTTTGTCAACAGATGGATTTTATGCTGCTGATATCCTGACAAGTCACTAGAATGAGTCTGAAGATTCCCCAGCCATAACACAATCCTATTTTAACCTTGGTTATTTTTAAAAACTCAGTTTAAAAAACATGACAAGCATCGATGCTTAATGCAAATGCCTAGCAATGCGTGTTACCTGGTAACCAAATGGATGGTATGTTGGAGAGGGAAGTGGCAACAGCAAGTGAACATATGCCAGATCAGCTCCTAGCAGATATAGAGATGGTCACCATGGATTTTGCCACATCAAAAGAAAAAATCATCATGACCTAGTAAAAATCCATGGAAGTAGAAAACTGGAGTTTCCTTTTACACACTCCTATGAAGACAGAGGACCTGCATAGTCTGTGGTATCACAAGTGACTGCAGGTGTCACTTTTGTCCATGAGGGAGAAAATTTCCCCAAAACAGGGAAGAAAAAAGTACCACTTTTGTCCAATGAAACAAGCTTGGAAAAGTGAACTGCAGCATCACAGGAGATTCTGGTCACAGTCTAAGTTTACTGAGTGACTGGCAATACTCTGTCTGCTTTGTTGGCCAAAACAGAGGACTATTTCTTGGAGACATCAGAATTTATTTTCTTTCAGTGAGTTCAAAGATTTGTTTCTTTGCTTTGGCCTTTCCTCAAAAATTCATCAAGCTGGAAATTCATCATCTCAAAAACACAAGGCATTTCTTTTGGTTGGGAGAGGCAATCTGAGAGCTCTGCCACAGAGGGTTTCACCAGACGTCACATTCTAAACCTACAGTAAAAGCTTGGGATATGGTTGTAGTGTCCAGATAGATTGTTTTCTGTGAAAACAGGAAAAGCAAACAATTTTTCCAAAGAAAAATTTTTCTTTAGAATTTTTTAAAAGGAGTGTCAAAATAACTTAGAAATTAAGCAGAAACCAAAATTATGCAGATAGCAAATAAAATATTGGAGCATCATAAAATTATTTTTTAAGGAGACATCAGTGTAGGTTTTTTATTTCCTAGTGATATACAGGACAACCACAGTTTATGCTGCCTTTGAAGTGTTTGGGTTTGCAAAGCAACTTTAAAATAGCTTCCAAAAATGGCTGTTTTTCTGAAGCTATTCTTGGCTGATGCCTTATGTTGCATCACTTTAGACTAATGTTGAGAGTAGAAATGTCAAAGGCCTAGGTGAAGGAAAAAACAAGTGCCAGACAGTCTGCCATACCTTTACAGAAGTGACATGCAGTTCTGGACTCATATAGCTCATTTTTTAAGCCTATACCCAGTGGCGTACTCTGCACTTTCACAGGAGCTGCAGAATCCCATTCATCCCAGGTTCTCTGTTAGAGTTCAGATTATCTTTGTTACTGGAGAATATGCTGCAAATAGCCAATTTAGCAATGCTTTGATTATGAAGCTTCAGAATTCAGAAAAAAGAATGAAGTCCAGCTGTTAGCAGAGAAGGCACAAAATTGGATCACTAGCACAATTAGCGGTAATTTGAAAAAGTCCAAAGCCTGGAAGAAAAACCAGTGCCCATTCCCCAAGGAAATGTGTCTACACAATGGATGTTTTCTGCTTCTCTCATAAGGCCATGGGAGCACAATTTGTACTCATTCAAACCACAGTCAGAGCAGCTGACTTCTTTAAGATGCGTATCTATCTGTTCTTCAGTTACTTTCCAGATTTTTCAGTCTGTCCCATTTATTAAATATATCCCAAATAACTAATCAAAAAGCTTTTAAGAATGTTTACATGCAAAGATGAGGAATAAATTATTCAGTATCTGAAATCTAATCATACACAAATTTCTGGAAAGAGCTGTGAGCTCACATCCTTCCTCAAGAATGCAGTAGGCATTCACCGAAGAGGCACAGGGCTCATGTAATCTGGTCCTGCTGTACTAATGGAGCTACAGCCCCAACCTGGGAATGGGTTTCATACTGTTAAACCGAACTTCCAGATAGGCTATGCAGAGTGAGAGAGGCTGCAGGGCTGCAATTTGCAAGAAAAAATTCCATCAACTACTTCTGCTGTCTCTTCATGCCTCCCTTCCAGCCTCCCCACACTCAAGGAGCGCTTCTGTCCAGGCTGCCCTGCCACTGGTGTTTGAGGGTACTCCCTTGAACACGTGTGTTACTGGTTCTGTCACTAGATTTTCTTGTGTTTAGGCCTGGCTGGCACCTCAGGCACCTAAGTGATCAACTAAATGCCTTTTTAGGTACTTGCTTGATAATACCTAGGCACTTGAAATCAAGTCTATGTCTATGTCAAGCCCTTTTACTGTGTGAAATACTCTCTGTCCTTTGAATTCAGGAGGGATGCCCGAATCACAGACCTTCCAAAAGATGGAGTCTGCTATTGGAAAAGCATATAAAAACAAGCAGAACAAAAAAAATAGGTGTTTTTCAAAGAAACATTTGGAAGGTCAGCACCAGTTTTTTGTGCTAGATGTGTTTGACTAATACCGTGATGGCAGTCCAACAAAAAAAAAGAGAAGAATATTTGCAAAACCAACTTTGTCTGGAATCTGTAGGCAGAGATCTCAACCTGGTAACTGTACAGGGAAGATTTATGTGCATGCAGCACAGCAGTTTCTAAACATGTTCCCAACATTATTTCAGGAAACTGTTACAGCTCTACCAGGGTTTATTAATTCTCTCTATAGACTGACTCTGATTTTAGCACAGGAGGGTGTTTTGGTCATTGCATGTTAAAGGAGTGGGGTTTGTTAATATTTTTTGCTAATGAGGACACCAGACACGGAACTTCCCCTGGAGCCTTTGGTGATAGGGATTTGTTTCTAGCAATGTGTCATCTCCACTTCAGTTCTCAGTTACATCGATGGCATTACTCAAGTGACAAAAATAGCAAGATTATTGCTCATGTATGTATGCATTGGAGTTATTTGCATGAGATTGACAGGGAATGCCTGCCTCTCCTTACAAACAAGCCAAAAAAGGAAAATGCCGTATGATGTTGCAAAATGGCACGTGAATTACCTCACTTTCTCATCTCAGTCTGTCTCTCACTACAACTCATGCTATAGACACAGTGAATACTCTAAAGCTTGAAATGGATCTGCCACTTACAGCCAGAGGACTCTTTTAAGCTTGCTAATCCATTGGAAAAATGGCTCATTCCTTTGAGCAGCGGACACTATCAATTGAAAACTGTATCAGCACTGAAATTTTATAAATGAAAATGTAGATACATATACAGAAAAATATATGTCAGTTTAAATGTTTAGTGTTTATATATACATAAACATACATATACACATTTATGTATATATATATATATATATATTTAGTGAATGTGTATCTATCTTATGTGTATAAATACACCTAGATGCAGAAGCAAAAAGGTATTTCCACAAAATAATGTGGCTATGAAGATAAATCACTTTCCTGCAATAGTTCCAACCAAGAATTATAGGGCTGCCAGTAGGACAGTTAACATGACTGTACAGAATTAAAATAACTTACTTAATTTTAATGATATAATGTGAATGAAAAGCAAAGGAGTAAAAAAAGCAGAAATCAACATATACATTTTTATTTTTTAAATACCTACCATTTAAGTAAAGCTGTGCTTGCCATTATTTTATGTGTGTACGGTCTTGCCTTCTGGAAGGCTGAGTATGTTCTATGAGAAGTTCGCCAGATACAATTTTTAATGTCTAACTATAAAGAGAAAAGAATCTAACAAATGTCAAGCATTAGAGGAGTTGGATGCATGCCTACATGCATGTGTATGTGTGTGTGTGTGCATATGCTTGCCCATGACGACGAGAAGTAGGAATCAAAGAATCTAAATTATCTGGACAAAAGAAAGAGCCACTTTTCTAATGTTTGTTTAATGGCAGGTTGCTGTTATCAAAATTCAGCGATAGTTCTCGAAGTCAGAAACTAAAGGAGTCAGTTCATTACAGATTGCAGCGAGAGTTGAAGGCTGGCTACTCTCTCTGTGAGCTGAATTTCGGCTGATGTCATGAGAAACCCTAGCCAGTAGTGAGTGTTAATGAGAGCCTTGCTGGATGTTTATGGCATTGACCTCACAGCAGTTGAGAAGGCAGAAGGTGTTAGCACAAGAATTATTTGCCAGCTTCTCAGGCAGTTTCTGTTGTGGTTCACTTTTGAAGACCCCTGATTCTTTTAGTTTCATCTGTGATCTCAGTGTGCAACAGAAAAAAGTCATGAACATCTGCCAATAAAACCCCTCTCTTGTGTCTTTCTGTTGCCCTGTGGATAAATGAGACACACAGAAGAAATAATTACCCTGGGTCAGGTTTTCTGTTCCCTACAAATCATAGTTTCTAGAAGACCATTAAAAACATTAAAAACTAAATGTAAGGTTTTCTTTGGGTTATCTCTGTAATTGTAATTCTCAGACAGGTGATTTTAAAGGCTTGACATCTTAGATGTGGGACAAAAGCATGTGGACACACACAATCATTTATGGAAATTTGCTGGTTGTGTATTTACTTTCATGCCCTCTGGCACAGGAGACTCGGGCACATACGTCAGTTTATTTTATCGTTTCTACAGCCCACACTTCTAAATAACAACTGAAGCAGCACTGAAGGCAAAGACTTGGCAAGCTTAAAAAATGTAGTAGATGGTTACACAGGCAGCAAGAATAGCCAGTTATAGAAGCAAACCCTAAGAAAAATAAAGGGTTTAGATGCATAAACCCCTCAGGTTGTATAGCTCAGTTGTAGCAGTATTTATCAACTGATTCGATATATTGTCTTAGAATAAATTCTGACAGTGGCATGCCCATGAGCAGATTACAGCATCCACCACTGCCTATCCCTCTGTCCTAATGATATATTTACTTCTCTTAATGGCTTGGATATGGAGATGATTTCAAGTGTAGATTTTTGTGGGGGAAGAGAGTAACACATTATCAAAACAACTGAGATATAAACACAAAAAATTGGTAGTGGCAAGCATAGGCACAGACTGCTACATGTATTTTTTCAAAATAAATCTGAATTTCTCTTCAGTTACTTTGGTAACTTAGGCAGAAATACGTTGGTAATGTGGTAGAACATGAGGTTTGTAATTTAAACCGATCAATGGTACCAGGACTTTGTTACTCTTCCTTTGACACTGACCAGGATAACTCACTCCAAATGACTCTGGAACAGCATACTGATAGCATGAGCATTTTCCTGGCCTGTTGTTAGCAATATGGAATTTTGATCCTGCAGCTGAGATCACCTGAAACAATTATGCCCATTTTTTTTTCATATGCATATCTAATTCTGCTGTTTCTGACTCATTTTCAAGTTGTGACAATATGCTCCTTGGGTCACCAAGCCTTTAGGTTAACCTGACCTATTACAAAAACTTGGAATGTCATGGACTGGAAGAGGGGAGCACAGCTTTACATACTGATAAACCACACCATGTTCTCATCCTGTTAAAATGCATTTATGTTCTGTTTGTGTGGCTGTCTACATGGATATATGTTCTTATGTAAGGGTCATGATTGATTATCATCTAATTATGAAAAGAACGGTTTATCAATGTGACTTTTTTTAAGGACAAAAGAACTTTTCTAAAGTCTTTCTAAAGGACTTGGACATACATTGTTTGAGAGCTGTTCCTGAGTGTAGGTTAATGATTTTTCTGGCTCATGTGTATTTATATCCCCAGACTCTCACATTTGGAAACAATAATCAGAGGAAACTATGAGAGAGTTAATTATGTCCTGTCTGTCATTCATGACATATTAAATACTTCTGCTCAACACTATGATTTTCAGCTTAGATCCAATATCACCTACTGTGGCAATTACCATTAATTTTTACTGGGGGGATGAGAGAGATTAAACTTTACATTACCAAAAAACATCATATGGTTAGGTGTATGTAACACATGCATCTTACTTTGATGTTAAGAAGCTTTTAAAATTATTTATTTTTGAACAATTCCATGTTCCTTTTTGCCTGACGGAACTGATAGATAGATCAATGCTAATAGTATTCATCAAATTCAATGAAGTTTTATCTCTAGTATTTATGGAGCAGTGTTGTCATATATTCGGTGTTATTTCTGTATGGATATCCAATTTCATAATGAACAAGTCAGTTTATTTCCATGTGATGTGACAGAAATAATTTGCAGCAAATACTCTTCCTAAAAGAATCATTCTTGGATAAATAATGCTGTAAATTCAAAAAAATACTACAAAATTTCCCATAGCTGAAATCATGCCAGAAGTTTCACTTCTGATAATTATAATTTGCTGTCATGTGTTCATCTGAGTTCAGTTAACTCTCTACATAAAGAAGAATATATTTTCTTTTTAATTTGAATACAACTTCATCATGTATGTATAAAGGCGTGAATTATTCAGAACTGTTGAAATCAGGTTAAGCCCAAAAGCTGCAGAGTTAACTCACCAGTTCTGGCAACAGTACTGTTATTGTTAGTGTTGCTGTTGTATTTTGCAAAGCAATTCAAAAGCTATTGTTCTAGGATAGCCAGTCTGGAAAAATATGACTTGGAAGTTACGTACATCAGAATCCTGAATAAATCTTTGTGCAAGAGCAGTTGTCTTATGTTCAAATTCAATACTATGAAGTTCAATGCTCTAGATATGGTAATGTTGACTGATATGGTAAATACTATAAATTCAGTGCTATTAAATTATGAGTAATCTCACAGCCACTCTCTGAGGAATCATTTTGCTTCAGCAGTCCTGAAAAGTTAGAACTAGACACTTGAACCTAAGCCTATTCTGGTTTTGCTGCAGAGCTGCATTTTGGCCTGGATTAGCATTCATTATGTGCTGTGAAATTATACCAGAATTTCCCCTACAGTAAAATCAAAATATTGTTTTCAACAATTTGTTTTTCACTATTCAAAAAGCAAAGCCTGCAAATAGGACACAAGTGGTGAACAGCACCAGTTCAGTGCTTAGGATAGCTACTGGGGTTCTAGAACTCCTGTGCATGTCCATGATCCTTGGTGCAGCAAGGAGGCAGGTGGCATCTCCAGGAAGTGGGGAGGAAGTCTTGTGCCTCTAAATGGTGTAATGGCTCAAAGCTGCACCAGGGAAGCTTCAGAATGGAAATTAGGAAGTATTTCTTTACAAACAGGGTGGACAAACACTGGAACCAGCCTTGCTAGAGAGGTGGTCTATGCCTCGGGCCTGTCACTCTTCAAGAGGTGTTTGGACAATAGCCTTGATAGCAGGTCAGCCCTGAAACAGTCAGGAACTTGGATGAGATGATCACTGTAAGTCTCTTCCAACAGAAATAGTCTATTCCATCCCTTGCCATTCTGTTCACTGAAGGGCTTTGGGGAATGCTGATATTCGGGATACATTTCATTGCTATTGGTTTGAGTGGTAAGAGAGAGTTGGGTAAGAATCCAAACACATGGGTAAGAATCCAAACACATGGGTAAGAATCCAAACAAGCCAGTTCACAGAGGTTTTGGGTTTGATTTTGTTGGATATTCCATAACTACCTGTAGTTTTAGCCCTCTTGAGCAGATTCCACCTGATCAGACTCCAGACACACTACAGAAAAATTAGCATTTAGAAACACAGCAGCAGTGTTGGATATTCAGATTCTAGTTGTCTAGAGCAGGATGTACCTTCGTGAAGTTCACGAGAATGGGATTTAAAGCAGGCTGTGATCCCTACAGGTGCCATATTGGGGTTACCTTTCAACTTGTAGGACACAGATAAGCCTCTTTTAACATCCTTAAACTGCCTATTTTATATGAATATCTATTTTAAGCATGATATTAGAAAGGCAAGTCTAGACAACATTAAACAAAACCAGACCTTTACACATGCCATAAAAGAAAATGGGAACTGTCTCCTAAGGCTTCAACAAAGTATTCAATGTGATATATGAAAAAAAATCCCCAGTAAAATGAAATTGTGCAGTGGAGTGCTTTATTAATACTGAAATTAAATGTGAACAAATAAGGCAAGGAACTGAATGAATAAATAATCTGTCTAAAAAGGTCATTTTAATAGTTCAGAAGAGCTCTATGGTATAATTTGGAAAGGAGAAAATATTGCCTTTTCAAGCTGTATTGAAATAAAAACTTATTTATAGCTACTTAAATGATAACTTTATGTGAAAGTATGATGCTGGAATGTAAGTTAGAGTGTTACACAGGTTTGAAATCCCTAAAACTATAGACTCAAGCACTAGAAAATTAAGCACAGGCCTTTTACCTTTCCAGTTAGATCAGTTAAATTCCATACAGTTTTCCAAAGGACACTTCAGAGGCTTCAGTTCTGGAATTCTCAACATGGTTTTGATGCTCCCCAGTCCCCGACAGCAATTGCATATTTTGTTGTTTGATTTTTCTTATTGCTTTTTCAGTAAGAAAAATAATTTTATACACACAATTAAGATCACCCTTATAAAGTACTGAAACTGAAATTTGTCTACTACATGCTTAATACATAAGGCAGAGCTGAGAATATTTCTGTGATTCAGCACATAGCATACTGTCAAATTTTTCTGAATAAATCTATCTTCATGTGTGCAAGTGCTTGCAACTTGATCTTATAACAATGACACTTCTGAATAGTTTCTAAACTATTCTATTTCTAGGTAGTTGTTTGATTGGTCTAAGTTGCAGGATGGAGTGAGTGCTGGTTTCAGCTGGGCTTAAACCACAACACAGGTGAAGAACTGGACAGAAAATAATGTTTCAGCAGTTTTCTGGAAGGTGTGAAAATCTTCTAGAATTCAGACTAATTGGCGTATCTCCAGTTACAGAATACCATGAAACTGAAAACATTCTTTGACACGCTGTGTTACATCTTCATAAAGATTATTCATTCACAGCTTTACTCTATGTTTCTATTTTTCTATCATGTTTGGGTTACAGGACCTTACCAAGCAATTTCTTGTTGGGTTCCCTTCTGCAAAGGAAAGCTGATTTCATACCGTATGATTTCAGGCACATGAAATACTATGCCTTATCTACACAGGGGTTCACTCACCTTACCAAAATAAACCACGGCTTCTAGTGGCAAGTACACCAAGTACTGCAGTGAGCAGTGCTCTGTTTGGCATCTGGAATTCCCAGGCAGGGTCTGCTGTGCCCACAGTGAGCAGCTCTGAGGTGCACACACAGGGAAACTGCCCTTCCCGTGTGTGTGTTCTTCAGGTTGCGTGGGACTTCCTGATCAGACAAAAAATAAGTGAAAGCTTTGGATTATATGATAGCAGAAAGTCTGCACCAGCATGAAACTATAATTGAGCTGCATTTAAAGGTTATGTCTTCAAGAAGAGTCATGGTTTTATTTGGCTTTGATGTGGCCTCAGTCACATTCTTAAACAAACTGATCTCTCAATATTAGCTAAAAACTCATGTTGATTTCTTAAAGAAAATACTCCTCCCCATGTTCAAGGATGCACACAGGCTACCCTTCAAACTAGGGTTACCTCATGGAGAATTTACAAATATTGTGGACTCTTTTTCTTTTGCCAGTTGTCTCCCTAGGTATACCATGATAGGTACAATCTCCTGTTCATTGCTGTCCCACCATAATCTCTGTGTACAGTTCAGTTGTCAAAGGCCCAAAGCTGCTACTGCTCTGCAAAAACAATATTTCTGATTATTATATTGATATTTCTGCCAACTTTGGTCCTAGAAGACTGCATAAACAAGTCCAACTCAGTCTGGAATTGGAAAAGTTCATATCAGTTTGGATATGGAACTTAAGTCAGGGCCTGACCTGATATAAATTGTTTTGTAGATCTAAAAAGTCTCCTTATAGATCTTTTTAATGGAGCCTCGAGCTTCTGAACTTGCAGATATTCTTCCATAATTGATCTCAACTGCATGCACAATAATAAATTGTAATGTTACATTGGAAAATCCTTAAAACACTCCAGATGGCCATAAATCAGAAAAGCTGGTGTTGACTGCTGGCACTGAAAGTGAATATTTGACTTTAGGACAAGATTTTAACCTTTTAAATCTGGGTATTAAATAGGAGTAAACTTACCCAGACCATTACGATTTTGGTAGGTGCAGAAACTCATTACTGTCTACAAAGTAGCCTTCAGATTTTGGCAAGAAAATATTATAGAACTCTAATGTATTATATTATTATAATGATATCTTGAACACTTTCAGGTTCTTGAATACCTAAAATAGTTGACAAAGATGAATGAGCTGATTAAACAAAGGGAAGCTTAATATAACTCTGTGGTGAACATCACCAGCAATGGAAGAGGCAATGCAGAAAAGTGCATGATATTTTAATTGAATGTTAGAAAAATATACATTTGTTAAAAGGTTATTGTGCTGCAACATGCCAATGCTCTTTGTAATTTGTTACAGCTTTTGAATAGTTCTCGAACAAAGGGTTGTTATTGCAAAACACTGTAAGAAAAGACGCATATTTTACTGATTTTTTTGTGGTCCCCACTAAAGACTACTCATCATTCTAGACAAATGGGAGGGGAAGAAACAGGCTGCAGAAAACATCAAGCTAAAGAACAAGATGTTCTATATTTTTAAGTCCCAAAGACACTGTCTTGTATTCTGGGCGTGTTAAAGAAAACAGTGAACTATCACTGGGCATCACTTTTCAGGGATTTTTAGGTTACAGCTCCATTTTTCATTCCAGACTGATTGACAGAGCTATTTGAAGAGATAATACTTTAAAACTAAATGTAAAAAACCACAAACAAAACAAAACAGAAGATTCTCTTCTGAGTTGCTGTTGTAGAGGTTGCAGCTGATTTTGAATTTCTGGATAAGTCCAAGAAGAAATATAAAACAGAAGCAGATAACGGAGCCTGGGATGGTGCACTGAGACAGAAGACAGGTATTAGATCTGATGGAGCACAAGGAGGAAGAGCTTCAAGGACAGAACAACTGGTTGTGGCAAAGACAGCTGGCAGTCTCAGGAGGAGGGGCTGCTGTCCTTGACTTGCAAGGGGGGTTTTGTTGATAGTGGAGTGAAAGCAGAGGTTTAGAAGAGAACTCTGATCTGCAACAGTGAACAACATAGTCGATAACCTCTGAGACACAACTTCCCTTAAGTGCTATATCATGTGAAGAGAGCAATGCACTGCTTCTTGTGCATCTCATCTGTATAATTGATATGATAACTTTATCAGGGATAAAAGCAGCAGGAAAAGTAGGAAGTTTTATCAAATTATACTTTTTGATACTTAAAAAAATCTGTAGGTATCATGCCCATATCCACAGTCTCTTTGTTTGATATCAAGATCCTACCAGTTGATACAAAGCTATTTGAATAGATGATCCCTCTTTTGCACTGAAATATTGAGTGAATATGAAACAAGTAAGCTAATAAATGATCAAAATGTCATCTCTGAAACAAAATGTTTTCTTTTGATGATTTCCAGCTCTTGATTCAAGTCTGTTTTTCTGAGTTTTCAAAGATTTTCCCAACAGGACTTCTACCTTGCTAAATTGAGAACTCTTAACTATGTTTGGAAAGTATGATTTTGCTATTTCAGATTTTCTAATTTTTGTTAAGAATTGAACATTTTGCTACCATGAAAATTCGTTGTGATAATGTTGTCATGTCATAAAAAGTGCAATTATATATGTTATATCTTCTAGAGAGACTCACTCTGCCTTTCTTTTACTCCTTCAATATTTTTTGTTTTGTTTTTGTTTGGTTTTTAATTTATTTTTGTATTCACTGGGATCTTTCAATTTATGATGTTGTAAACTGGGACAGAATTCGACCTAATGGATCAATCATATTTATTCCTACTATAATTCCACTTATTTTGGTGACTTATCTTAAGGATGAATTTGCCCTTACATATAATAATATTTGCTTTCTATGTAGAGCTGAATTTTGAAAAGGTATTCCAGGTAACAGCATTTTCTTTTATTGCAGTAGACAGTAGCTGTGATTTTCCTGACCATACCAGAAATAACAACAATTTTGCTTGTTCTTGCTTCAATGTGTTTCAACTTTAAAACAGCTTTACTGTTCTCAGAAGGCAGCTTTTTGTAATCTGATTTACAGTGATTCCAGGCATGAGTCTGAAAGCAAAAGGAGAAGAGAAAAAGGAAGCAGAGTTTAAAGTGCAAAATCAACTAGGATTAAGCTCTGTTTATAAATAGAAACACCATAATATGATGCCTTCATTGGCAGTTGTTTCCATGATGAAATGGCCAGTTACAAGGTCTGAAATGAATTATAAAACATTCAGAGGAAATTAGCTTTCACTGGTCCATTCAACTAGATCAATTACTACAGCATTTTATTTCTATGGAGTGATCTATACAGTAGCTGGTTTGTGTAGAACCAGAGTGTTAATGCCATTACCTATCATTTTTACCAAGGATGTGCCAAGACAAACTGCTGTATGTTACAAAATTAATAGGAATACTAATAAAACACACTTGCTTGACATTTTTTCACTTTTCAAGTGCTGTGCAAATAAAAATTTCTGAAGAAGGGAAAGTGCAATTATACTATTCCAAGAGAAGGCTGTAGCTGCAACAATGTGTATTTTTAAGGTGTGACATTGTTAACACCCAGTGGATCCTTTAAACACGCCCCACCGTCTGTATTGTTATCCCGGTAACAATTCAAAAGCGCAGAAAAACACTTAAAAATAAGAAATACAAAAGCCTTCAGAAGGTTCCTATGTGGCTGTCACAAAACCTCCAGAGCAACCTTCCAAAACCTAGCTCGAAAATATCAGAATATTCTTTTCTTAGAAAAAAAAAAGATTGTGTATAGGGTACAGATTTTCTAAGCTGAGAATATAATTAATACATTCATAAATGTATGCACTGATGATTTTGCTATTATTGCTACAATTTATATTCTGTTTTTAACCTTTTCCAGACTGCAGGTAGAGCAGGGCAAATTTTCAAAGCAGCTTTTTTGCTTGCAGGAATACACTGTCTTGCTATTGTCTGGTTTTCCTCCTGAAAGGGCAGACAGCAGTAAAAGGCAAAAAGGTAAAACTTCCACAACTCAGGATGATATTTTCAAGTGCTGTAGGTGCATGTGTGGCTAATAACCTTTCTTTGGGTGATGTAGCAGGACAGATCTATTCAAGCTACAATGTCCTCTTTCTTTATAGCAAAAGCACAAAGACAATTAAAAGCACTTGTATTCAGAGCCTGCCCTAATAACATGGAAGAGATTTAATCTGTAGGACTCAGATGTCAGTCCAGATGGACTGGACACTGTCTTAGCAGGACTAAAAAAAAAAGAAAAATGCTGTTACATGTGGAAATTAACATTTGCACTTTCTCCCAGTGTTTTGGTTTTTTGTTTTCTTGTTGTTGTTGTTTTTTTTGGGTTTTTTTTACCTGAGATTTAAAATGTATGTACAGGTATAAGCTTGTTCTAGGTACACCCCATTACAAGGGAATTAGCAAAGGAAAAAAATACCCAATATGCTAAGTATGCCTCTAGGTTGTGAACTCCAGCAGCCCTTTTTAGACTGGACTAAAGAGGGCACCTGGAGAAAACAGGACAGTGTATGTTTTTCCCACGACCCTCACAGACTCCAGCTCTCAGCAGCAGAGGCCTATAGACTTCTATTAGGAAGATGTGGGTTTTGCATATCCAGAGCCCTCAGTGGAATCTTCTACCAAGAAGTTGCCTTTAAATACTTTCAGTTTTCAGAAGCTTAGCTGCATTCCCTTGTGTGAAAGACAGTCTCATTAGGGACTTGGCTGCTTCTAACACCACTTGAGGTCCACCTCTTGTACTGGAGAAGACAGCCAACAATGGAGTCCTCTTTATGAAAGAAAGAAAAAAAATGCTGTATGGAAGAAGAAAAGGTAGAAAAAAGTAGTGACAAAGATGACAGAGAAGACTATAAAAGATTTCAGCCTAGTGGCATATCTTATATCTTCTTGTGATTGTGATGCTCTGAATGTGAGAGCTGTTTGAATTTTCCAGAGATAAAAGTAATTAAGCATTCACTGTATTAAAGATCTTTAGATTCAAAACCAATGAAGTATGTTCTAAGTTCATTCCCAGAAAACACCCAGAGAAATGCAGACAGCTGCTTAGCTGACTGTCTCACATATCAAATATATTGGCTTTGAAAATAGTGAAGCACATCACATTCATGAACAAGTTGCTGAATAGGTTTGTGCAGTATGAAAGTCACTAACAGACCACTTTCACTGCCATTCCAGCATTTAAAGTAATTTGTGGGAACTTCAGCTGATAAAATAAATTTCAGTTGGCTGACATTTATGGAAAATAATATACTTTCAGTATTTCATATTGATGGAACAGAGATAGAACTGCATGAAATACTCCAGATGAAGTAAGTACAGTTATAAAGGTGTTGGGCTGCTTTCTCTGTCTTACAGATTCACATCCTGAAAATGGATGGTCTATTCAAAAGGTAGTTCTGGAATAAGCAGCACATTTTCTATATGTTAAAACTTGAAATTTCTATGTTTCCCCTTACAATCCAAACACATGCATTTTTTTTCCCCCTCTTCATGCCCAACATGCCATGCACATTAAACATTTGTCTTCTTCATGTCATAGGATATAGCATCATTTTCTAGTTGCAGCATAACATACAGCAACTCCTTGCAAATCACAAGTCAAGCTGCTAATCACACATTCAGAAAAGAAACCCGGTAACCTTTAGGGCTGAATTAATGCTTCTAGTGCTAGGTTCTTGAAGTTTAGTCACTATAAGATCCCTAAGCAAGTCTGTACAGGTCTCAGATTTTTATCTCGAATTCCTTCCAGCTTAATAGCCTAATTCTAAGACTGGTAGCAATCTAATGGGACAGAAGAAATGCTTCACTTGTGCGTTCATCATTAATTGTCCTGCTGGAAGATTATGGGCATAAAATTGATATCTGTGCAGTGGGTGAAGAAGTCATGAATTTATTTCTAAAGAAAAGTGGAAAGATAGTTTTCAATGCTGATGCCTACAGTTGCCCAGAGGTTGCAAGATTTCGCCCCTTTCCTACTTTTACCTTCTTCAGGTTCCTTCTGGACACTTTATCCAATGAGACCCTATGCCCTCTCTTCACCTATATCTATATGTAAGAAATAATTGATTAAAAACTGGTAAGAAAGTTAAAGAACTGTCTGAATGGAGCAGAAGCTAAACAGCAATGTCATGAGTAGGTTTAGGTTAAATGGTTGCTGTACTGAAGCAGGGAAAGCTACAGCTGTCACAGCTCAAAGCTAAGAAGAAGGGAGCCTTTTGAAAGTAATCAATAATTTTGAGAGGAGGAGCTGAAAAAATCATGGAGAAAGAGAAGTAGGAGGATACTTGTTATTAGGAGCTGTAGTTATAGGTACACTGGAGACAGTGACCATCCATCAACAACTTGCTAATAGGATAGAGAAACAAGATTTTTTTTACGTGCAACCTGTTCCAGACAAAAGACACTTTGGATTTCTCATGACAAAAGGTAACTTAGGTGATAGTAGAAATAATTTGCACATGATCAGAAAGTATCTAAGAATTAGAACTTTACATCCCACTACCAAAAAAAAAAAAAAAAATCAACTAGAATCTCTGGTAGGAGACACATCTGTTAATAAGTGATGTGGGAGTGGGGTATATCCTTGATGATTCTTTCTACATTGATTTTATATAAATCCTCCAAGTGCTGGGTAGCAAACATTTGTCTCAGATGGACATCTCTTCAGAGCAGGAAAGAGTTCACCTTACACTTCCAAATACATCAAAACACGTTTATTATCCTGCAATGAATGGTATGTGTGAAGTGAATCAGGTGAGAAGAAAAGAATTACACAGCAAAATAGGCATTTACTGTACTATGAGCAGCTGTATATAAATTATAGTGTATTGGATTTCAGACAAGGTCACCAGATATACCCAGCACAAGACTGATGAATTCAGAAGGAAATGAGAAATATTACTGCAGTGCAAAAAGCACTGCAATCCAACCTGTACAGACTTTCCCCTTGCACAGAGCTGATTATGTTACAAATTTAGTCAGGGAATTTCAAAGCATTAAGCCTGGTGTCACACTGCCATTGAAAGCACCTCTCTTTGACAATACAAACCTTAACAACTACTGTTACTTTACTTAACAGAACCCTTTTTTCATGTGGATTTTTTTCCCCTGTTGAGTTCTGGTTGCACAACCCTGATTCGATTGTATTACAGCATCTGCTTTCATACCTGTTTTAATAATTCATGGAAGGAAAAGCACTAATATTACAAAAATGAAAACTACAGGTAGAATTCTTTCATTATCAGTTTGTAGTTGGTTTGTGTTTGGCTGGAACAGATATAATAAATACCTTAAAAGAAGGAATGGGCTGCATAGAACTTTTTGGTTTAATTCGCAGAGCTTGAGTTGGAGTTACAGGAAGCCAGAGAAAGTGCTTCAGTCAGTCTTTTTTGGTTTTGGTTTTTTTTTTCCTTTTTTTAAATATGTATTCAAAATGAAGGTACTAAGTTTCACAACCTGAAGAATTTAATAACTTAAATAAGATCCACAAAATAACCTAAAGAAATTACAAGAAAGCGATAGAGAAATGCTATGCCTCATTATGTTTCTGTCTTTCTAGTGGACAGTTCAGAGCTATGGCAATCTAAACAAATGGAGTATATTAAGCAAAGAATTAGCAGTCAAGCATACTGTTGTGTTTGTGTGTTCCCAACCTACTCACGCATGTTGCTTTATAGATTATCATAGTGTTCACACACATCAGTGTGTGATGTGTGTATCATCAGTGTTCACATACAAAAGACACAGGTACTTACTCGTTCTTACAGAAGACTTGTGTGCAAACTGAATTTTTCAGGTTTCTTTGAAATGGACATTTTTAGGAGATGTCTGAGCTCTGTCCAAGACCTCGGTGCTAAAAGGGAATTATTTAGTACATGTATGTTACATGGTCAAAAAGCTATGAACAGGACATACACATTCCTCTGAATCCCAAAGGCAGCTTTCCCATTTATCTGAGCCTATGAAGCACCCTAGCCAGAGGCATAGCTGTGCACAAACACAAAGGCAAAAGGTGATTGCAGTTTTTGATACACTAGGAAGTGACAGGACATTGCAGGATCTGTCAACATTCTTTGGTGAGCCAGCAAACACTATGGTGCTCAACAGCCCTGCTTGCTGCTTAAGGCTGAGAGTAAATCCCAAGGTGCTACAGAGCCTGCCCAGCTTGGCTCTTGAGTGGCATATTCTGCAATGTCAGGGGGCACTCAGCGCTGGCCTGCACTAGGAAATGCTCTGTGCCTTGCCACATCTTCCCCTAGAGAGCAAGTCACTGAGTCTTATGTAAATAATATATTTGGAGATTACTTTTATAGAAGGAATCTGTTTTGATCAAACTGAATTTTTGCTTCCTGAGGTATTCACAAAAGGATTCCATTTTTTTCTCAAAACTTTTAGTCTTCGTACTTTTTGTTCTTCAAAGGTCACCTTACAGAAATATTTTGGTACTCTGTTATAAATGACCTAACTTGCTTTTTTTTGCTCAGTTTAAGGAAGCTTAATGAGAATATCTCTTCACCTATACATGGTCACACAAAGCTGTTTATCCAGATATATTATGCAACTTATTTTGGAATGCAGAATTTATGTGGAAAGAAGATGGTTCTTGCCTTTTTATCAGCTCTCCTAAATCACAAAACCACTATTAAACTGCAAAAGGTTAATGAAGTCCAGACTTGTCTGTCAGATTCCAAAGTGGGAAAAATGTCAATTGCTGTTACTTAAAAATGTCATTAGCACATTTGCTTAATTATGTATGAGGGATATGGTTATCACAGAAACTCCTCACTGCCAAAATGTGAGCAAAGGAAAGTTTTTAGAAGTAAGGCTGAAAGTTCCTGACTAACTACCCTGTCCCCTCTTGCTGACCCACCTCTGTGTGTGCACACAAACACATATATGTAAATCATGATCTTTACTGGTAAGTCTGAGTTAGAAGGATATACATGAGAAAGTGAGGGAGAAAAGGATTCTAAATAGAATAAATAGAGGAATGAACTGAACAGTGCACAGATGAGGAAAGGGGAAAGAAACCCAAGGGGCACTGTGGGAGTAGGCACCTATTCCTGAGAGAAAAGGTGAGGAGTGGAGATTGGTTATTTTCTTCTTTAGCTTCTGATTTTCAGCTGCCTAAAAGTGGGACCCTTGCCCTGAGTGTGATGAATATATATATAATTTTCTGACTTCCTTGAGAGCTGCCTGGGTCAACTCCTTCCATTGCTAGCTGCTGGGAACCCTAATGCTCAGAACAGACAAAAGAGAATCATACAAAAATGGCTGCTTCGTAATTTAAGAAAAATGTCAGACAAGTTTGGAAAAGGGCTGTTCAAACTTTTGGCTGCAAATGGCAGTTCTTCACAATGTTGAATCTGCTCTCAGAACAGAATGTGGCAACTATGAATCCATGGGACTAAAGAGAAAAACACCTACTTCTTGATCCAGCTAATGTTCTTTCAGATTTATCCACCTCAATACACATGGCTGGCCAGTACTGTTTCCATGCAAGTCTGCTCATTGTGCATAGCAGCATTAGGCTTGCAGCTAGTGATGGATATTCTGTCAGGGCTTGAATGCCTTACATTTGCCCAAAGCAGAAGGGCTACATTTGTGACTGATGTGACAGTTTGCCAGCAGTCAAGTTTTGGTTTTAAAAATTTAGTTTCTTTACCATAGGAAAACTAATGACTTCAGATAACAAGGCAAGACCACAGAAAAGGATGCTACCCTTATTTTGGAAAGAAATCTACTTAGTCAACATTTTCAAGCTTCAGAAGGCGCCAAAGCCTTTTAAAGGCAATCCTTTGCTATTTTTTGGCTTCTCAGTATTATGTTGTTCTCCTCACTGTACCAAGAAGAATCATAGAATATCCTGAGTTGGAAGGGACCCACACAGATCATCAAAGTCCAGCTCCTGGCCCTGTACAGGACAGCCCCAAGAACCACACCATGAGCCTGAGAGTATTGTCCAAACACTTCTTGAACTCCAGCAGGCTTGGTGCTGGGGCAAGTTCCCTGAAGAGTCTGTTCCAGTGCCCAAACACCCTCTGGATGAAGAACCTTTTCCCAATATCCAACTTAAATCCCCCTTGACACAGCTTGACATACCATTCCCTTGTGTCCTGCCTCTGGTCACCAGAGAGAAGAGGTCAATGCCTGTCCATCTTCTTCCCCTCACGAGGAAGTTGTAGATAGCAATGAGGTTTCCTCTCAGTCTCTTCTTCTCCAGGCTGAACAAGCCAAGTGACCTCAGCTGCGACTCATACGGCTTCCACTCAAGGCCCTTCATCATTTTCTAGTAGTAATTACTTGTTGCTAGCAATTTCTTGTTTTTGCTTTTTCCTAGCAAAACAGGAAGTCCAATGTATCCATTGTTCCTGGATGTGTTGCAAAGCATGGTATATCCCCTGTACCTAAGTGAAGTCTGCAGACTTTAAACTGTATCTAAGTTAAAACGTAAGCAGCTGCCTGTAGAAGTCTTTCTTGAAATGCCAGACCCAAATCCAGCCTCTGACTCTGTCCTAGCTCCAGATGGTGTTTCGCAGTGTAAATCTATTTTTGGTTGTTTTTACTTTAACCAAACTTGAAGGACACACAATGAATGAGTCTGAAAACATAAATCACCTAGCCCAGATGCTACTCAGCAGTATCATAATGATGGCAGGATTTTTTGGGTTATGACATCTGTGTACAGTCATGGCTACTGCTTGGTCCTGTAGCTGCTGTCAGCTCCTTGAATCACTGTGATGCTGCAGTTGGTACAGGGGAGCTCCCTCACTGCAGCCCACTTCTGTGTTCTAGTTTACACGCATTCCAAGTGTATTTTCTGGAATTGGCAACAGGTGCAGACCTGCTGCAAAGACAGCCAACCTGTAGCTTTGGCGTGTGCATCTTGGAAACATTTCCTGTGCAACTCTGGTGCTACAGCTGGGCTGCTTGTCCATGCTCGTGCAAAGAGGCTGCCCTGCTCTGAGCCTTGCCTCTGGGGCACAGCACACCAGTCTGGCTGCAGAAAGGATGTGATCCTTCATCATTATCCCTCACCAGGGCATCGTCTGCCCTTGGGGTAGCTCCAGTCCAGTTGTAGCCCACATTAGGGTGCCACATGCCCTGTAGGGTTAGGAAAGTTGGCTGCAGCTATGGGGAAGGGAGCCTAATGTACCCAGAGAGTTATAATTTTCACTTGTGAAAGATAATCTTTCACTTCAGATTTTCACTTTTACTAGAATTACCAACAGTCATTTTTTTACATACTAAATACTGAAATAGCTGAAAAGGTAGTCTTCTTATGGAAGAAGAGAGGGTTTTGTTCCAAAGGTTATTTCCTTTTACCCCACCGAACAGTGATCACAGAAACTTACTATTTCTAATCTCTCTAGAAAACCTGGGTGACATCAGGGTCAGGCTATTCTTCTGTGACAGCTGGCTTGCAGGATCACCATGTTATACTACCTGGCCCATTTTCTGTTAGTGACTGGAAACTCTGGAGAAGGTAATTGGAGTTGACTGTCGGAACATTTTCATTGTAACTGAAGAGAGCCATTACTGCTTTGCTATTGAATATACATGTCTCACCTCACTAGGTGTGCTATGAAAATACATATTGGCTTGGGCTTTTTTTTCTGTCCCAATACTAACTTTTCCCCTTTATAATTATGTTTTCCAAGGGAGAAATTTTATGGTATATGATACAGGAGTGTAGTGAAGCATTGTATTGTTTTAATGACGTCTGATTCCCAGCTCTTCCCACCCAGCACCTCTTTACCTCTTAACAGGAAAAAATACACTCATGCAAAATCAGGATTTTGTCCTCTGAAGCAAATTTAATGCTGTGTCTATAAGCAGATTTTGTCCTTAAGCAAAATGTTATCATCTTTGAGGACTTGATTTCTGTGACTTTAATAAATTTCTGTTAAAATGGTTTTGCAGTCTGAAAGATCAATACAGGGAACAGATACATGTCTTAGGCAAAGGAGGAAAGAACATCAGTTGCTTGAATACCAGATTTCAGCAAAAAGAACATGGATAATAAGCAACAGATCCTCATTCTTCCCTCAATAATACAGTATTATCTACTGTTCAAAGGCAAATCTCACAGACTTGCACAACAAACAGCATATATCTTGATGTGGTGATACATAAAATTAATTCTATGCCATTAGTTAAAACACAAGTTCAGGCTTTTAGTGTTTCAAGGTTTTATTTCTTGTCTTCTCTTAAAAAGTTCAATTGTTAATGGGATTACACATTGAGGAGAGAAATTACAACTTTTGTTATTCTCATTCCTCTGTTTTTCTCACTTCTTGTACTTCCTGAGAAATCTACATCACACACTAATGACAGCAGTTCCCTTTCAATAAGAAAGAGTCCTTTTGAGAATTCACAGTCTGAGTATACAAAGGAGCTGTGTCTTGAGAGTTCTCTTTCCATCTCCAGTTGCTATATTTGTCTTCTCAAGCCCTTTGGATATCAATGAAGTAGAAGTAAAAAATTATAGAAATAGGCCTTTTGCTTTATCAACTCAACCGGTGTATGATAACATGCATAGGTTGGGTGTGAGTCCTTTTCTTTCTTTCAGTGCTCCTGTTTGGGGAAGAAAATGTTCCTACTTTGGGTAATAACTATTTTGAGCACTGGCACAGAACTCAGATTCTTAAGAGATCATTTATATTACAAAGGCTCACTCTGTACTTCCTCAGTGCTTAGAGGCACATTTCAGCTTCCAAACCAAAATCTTTTTATGGTTTTTGAAACAAATTAGAGGTTTTACTTAGGCATTTTAAAAAGAAAGAAAAAACATATATGAAAGCAAAGTTAATATACCAGTATGTCTAAGACAGAAAGTTGTTCCATCCTTCTCTAGTCTTCAAACTGTTTTCTGAAATGTACTTGACCCATACACAGCGTCTCTGTAAAAGGGATTGCATTTCTTAAAGCTGAATGGGAAAATTATTCATAACATCCCATTCAAGATAACAACCGTGCTGATTGTCTAGCTAACTACATATCCATTTCCAAATGTACTAAATTTAAATGGATGTAACCGCAGTATTTAGTACATGTTGCGTGATATTGCGTGATGGCTAGACACATTAGATTCTTGCCATACAGAAGTCTAGTGTAGGAGGCAGTGTTTATTCACACAGTTTAGACCACCTCATTCAGCCTTTTTGCATAGATGTTCAGTTCACTTGTAGGCCAGGGACTGTCCTCAATGAGTCCAATGAAAAAGTCACTCAAAAAACAGAGGTGCTACTCAGTAAATGTCACACCATATTATGAAAGGGCTTCCTGTTTTAATGTCTGAAAGCAGAATTTTGATCTTCACTATTAATTTAGTAAATTTTGAAGTCTTCTATTTGACCTTTCATAAAAGATGATGTATTGCTCTGTTTAAGCTGATATGCTATCAAGGCAGAAAACTGTTTGTCCTTCTTAAATAACCAAAGGAAAGAATGAACCTCCTGTACTTCAGATAAATATAGTTCAATGGGACAAAAATAGGAGGAAGAGAATCATTTTGGAAATATTTTAAGACACCCCATTCCCCCGCATTATTAGTGTTTGATTCCTGCTATTTTAATTTACTTAAATAATTGATGTGCATCCAGTTTGTTGCTTTGATCCATGTTTTTGAAGTTTTGTCTTCATGGTCTTATATGCTTTCGGTTTTTGAGAAAGGCACTTGACTGTCAGTGAGTACCCTGTTCCCAAATAACTCTGTGAGATACGTTTGCCATGAGAGACTGCCCCTCACTGAGCAGCAAGTCCTGCTGTTCTGCAAGATGTGACTGAAGATACAAGAAGGGCAAAGCAATAACAGAACAAGAAGAGGAGAATAAACCACCCAATAGCTACTGCATATTATCCCAGGGAAAGGTGCTTAGGGAGGAAGCTGAGATGCTACAAGAGCCCTTTCAGGAGAAGCGCATCAATGGGAATGAACTTGTCTCCAACCTGTATTCAGGGAAAGAGAAAGTGTACAGATAAACTTAGCAAAAAAATTTTTGGAGCAAATTTAGCCCTTCTAATTAAGCTGGATAATCATTTCACAGGTTTGATTTTCCCCCCTGTAATTTTGTTTAAGAGTCCCTTACTCCTCCCATGAGGTTCAGCATGACTGGAGCCTTGCGTGAACCTGGATGGCCCAACCAAGTGAAATTTCTATATATAATTTTGTACTTGTACATTGAATAGTCAGAATCATTTTACCAACCAAGAAACAGCTACTAGTAGAATTACCTAGATGTAATGAAACAAACTTAAAATAACAAATAGCTTTTCTCTTTTTTGTATTGACATACACCTGTGGCCATTTCTCAGGAGTATTTTAAATAATACAAAACCTCTGTGTTCTTCTGGGAAGGTCTTTCCTCCTGTTCTAATTTTCTGCATCTATTGTCTAAGCAGCTTCTACCCATCCTCATGCATCTAAGGGACCCTATGTGTGCAAGCCAGGTAGCTGCTGGGGCAAACCAGCACATAAGAGACATCTGCAGATCCCACCAGAAAAAGCTCTGTACTTCCAACTGAAAGAGGTTTAAAAGACTGTGAGTTATGTTTCTAATTTTATTACTTTATTGACTTCCACTTGGGAACTGTCCATCAGAGCCATACTGCCTAAAAGACAGCACATGCTTTGTGCTGATCTGAGAACCTGTGCAAAGAATCTGCCCAAGGAGGTTGAAAACGGAAACACTGTCAGATAAAAAAAAATACTGCTGGTATGCACGAGGTATTGTAAAACCTGTGCTTTAGAAATTTGTTACTGATTCAAAGTCATGGCAGGAGGGAAGTGACATTATTTTTTCAGGCTATAGCGCTGAACTGTCATACAGTTGTCCAGAAAAATAGTCTGTCTATTTCTATCTTGGGCATCCTAGTGACATTCTCTCCGACACACGGAGTCCTTGCTCGCAACTAAGTACTATACTGCTACCCACTCCCTTTCTCCATGTGAGGTGGGTGAGAGAATCATAGAGTCATAGACTATTAAGGGGTTGGAAGGACCTTAAAGATCATTTAGTCCCACCCCCCCTGCCGTGGGCAGACCCACCTCCCACTAGACCAGGTTGCTCAAAGCCTTACCCAGCCTTTGAACATTGACAGGGTCGGGGCATCCACAACCATCCTGGGCAACTTGTTCCAATGTCTTACCACCCTCACAGCAAAATATTTATTCCTAATATCTAACTGAATTTGAAGAGTAAAGGTGGGAAAACTCACGGATTGATGCAAAAACAGTATACTAATTGAAATGAAGTAAAAAAAAATGATAGAGTGAAAACAGTACCAATAATAAATATAATGAAAAGGAAGAGGGCAGAGAGAGGGTTAAAGCTCAAGAACGAGAAGTGATGCACAATACAACTGCTTCACCACCTGCTGAGTGACACCCAGCCTTTTCCTGAGCAGCAATCTGTGGCTCCCAGCCAACTGCCCCAGTTATACACTTAGTGTGATGTTTATGGTATGGAATATCCCTTTGGCCAGTTAGGGTCAGCCCTGGCTGTGTCCCCTCCCAGCTTCTTGTGCACTTGCTCACTGGCAGAGCATGGGAACCTGAAAAGTCCTTGACAACTCAGTAACAACTAAAATATCCATGTGTTATCAACGTTATTCTCATACTAAATCCAAAACACAGCACTCAACCAGCTACTAAGGAGAAAATTCTCTGTCCCAACCAAGACCAGGACAATGGGAAATACAGGTGGAGACACCTTTGTGTGAGAGATAAATGCAGGTGTAAATGTGTCACTGCTGAGCCATTTGCACATCACTGACAACTACTTAATTTGGGGGAAGTTTGGAAAGAAAACTTCATAAAATTAATAAATAAAAGGCTTTTCTTTTACATCACCTCTCTCATTGTTTGGGTGCTCTAGAGCTCTGCTTATGTTACATTTCAGGGACAAAAACTATACTGAGGAGATTTTCCCTTCTAATACAGCAATTTTTGTGTTAAGTGAATGGAATTAAAGAGTCCCATTTTTTTAAGGAGTTTGCCTTCCAGTGTTAATTTACAGGTAGCTTGAATTGCTTCTGTCTCAGTTTTGGAAATTAATTAAATTTAAAAGGTCACCTCCATCACAAGGCTGCAATCTAGCATTTCAGATGGGCAAACTCTAAAATATTTTGGAAATATATTTGGTGGTTTAGTTTTTGGGATTTTTTGTTTGGTTGGTTGGTTGGTTGCACACTTGTCCTTTTTTTTCTTCATCACAGATATAGTGCAGCTGAATGCTTTGCAAATGTCTCTATGTCTTTATGGTATTTGGAAAGGTCAGTACAAATCCATTTTTTAAGATTACAGAGCATAGGATGCTGTTTAGCTCACACACATGAGCTGTTAGCTGTGGAAAGCTATTTATAAGGGAAAATAAAAAGACTACAGGGAAAAAATATTTTCCTGTAGCATGTGTGCTCCACAATCAGTGGGCGTTACTGTAAAATACCTGGATCTCATTTAAGTATTGATATCAGGCCAAGATGAGTATGTGGAACCATGACCTAAAGAAACATGACACTTCACACTGTTTCTCAAGTCTGAAAAACAGATCAGTGCTTACCTACATTCCTTATCTTCTACCAGTGTCCACTTTGTTCTGCTGTTCAAATGGTCCATCTGTGATTCCAGCTCATGCACTGGTAATGGAGAAAGTGTAACTGTACACCTGTGCGTCAGGTGAACGCAAACTCTTCCGCATCATCTACACAAATAAAATATGGCATCTCCCATCTCAAGTTAGGTATGTCCTTGAAAGATCAAGGTCAGTAGCAATTGCTTTGTACTTCACGTAGAATCAGTGGAGAGGAACAATCACAGGCGGTCACACTGGTCTTCATGTCTGAATGCCCTGCAGAAATACTTGTCTCTCTCCCTTGCCAGGCTCTCTATTGCCAGCAATTTAGGTACTCCTTTCAAGAGATGTTGCTTCAAGCATTTGGAGGCCAACCTGATTATAAAACCTAAAGGGATTATTGCCAGTGGGAATACCAGCAAAAGTTTTCTGAAATATTCAGTGTATTTTCAGTGGCTGAAGCCAGATGTTGACATTGATTTCTAAATGGTAGAAAAATACTCAAATTACTACCCCTGTATTTCTAATAAGGTGGTGTTTTCTTCCCTTAAAAAGTCCTTTCACACTGTTCTGTTTATGAATTCACTGGAAACAACTATTTGAGGTACTTCAGAGCAAAGAGAAAAACAAGGTGCTAACTGTAACACATTTAAAGGTAGGTATGCTAGATACCTGCTTCCCTCAGTGATTAAATTATATCTGTATGAGAACACAGAGGACACATTAGTTTTTCTGTATATCACATTTATACTACAGTATGTTACCAAATCATTTGGTTAAGTGGGATTTTGTCTAAAGACCTGCTCTTGAATGATGAAAAGGAAGGTATTAATGATTTCTTTGGCACTTTGCACTGCTTGCTGTGTGCTTCTCATGGTGCATGTCTTAAGGGATTGCTGAACCTGGCAAACTGGCAGACGTGAAGCTGCCACAGCTGAATGCAGCCAGTAACAGGGATGAGCATATGTTGTTAGTAGGCACACAGAGGGCACATGTGCACATAACACATACACATGTACACATGGACAGTCACAGAGACAACACAGACAGAATTGTTTCCCTGTCCTCACACAAAAGGCCCTGTGTACCTGGGATGGGTGTCAGGACAGTGTGTGACAGTGCTGAAGAATGATCTCGATGTGAACTGTGATGGGTCTTCAAGTCTAATGGCACATTCTTAGCTATGTTGCCATTCATGTTCTTTAAATAATCAGCTGCTGGCCTCCTTTTAGCTCCCATTTATCCAGTTGCCATTCTGTCAGGAATTTCAATATATGATGAGTTGCATACACCACATTAAGCAGAATTGATAAATTAATGAAGAAAATTACTTGGGAGACTGTTCACTGAACAAGAACCTGATTAAGCTATACCCATCCTCTTATTATTCATTGTTTATATATGCTCCAACAACTGAAAATCTCATGCATATAAATATTTTAAGAAAGCAAATTTCAAGCTTTTACTCATGACTACTAACATCAAGGAATTATTCTATCATTCATCTTTTGTTGAAGCAGAAGTTGTTTTTTAACAACAGGTTTCTGTAACGATACCTACTGCTGCAGGTGCCAAAGCACTGCCCATGTCAGAAGGTTTATCTTTTCTTTCAATTTGCATAAAGTCCATCCAGAAATGGGAAGCTGCTTTCCAGCATTGTCAGATTAAATACTTGCAGTAATCTCTCTAGTGATAAGGCAACATCAAGTGACTTTTTAAGTGACTAATAACAAAGCAAAAGCATTTTGATTAAATCCTGCTTTGATTAAGCACTTGAATAGTTGCTATGATCAATTTATGAATAATCCAGGGATCAAAGAGAATCATGAGTATGATTGGTCTCACACTTCTAAGTAACAAATATATCAGTATAAAGCAGGATCAGGAACAATTTGTGAACACAGAAGTGTTAAATCTGTCAGTTAACTGGTCATAGTGAGTAATGTGACCAGCTCTGAGAGCGGATACAGCACTTTCAAAACAGAAAAATGCTTTTTTTTTTTTAATGCAGGATCAAAGAGAAATCTAAGAAAATTGCATTAAAAAGCATAGTTGAAACAAATCTGTGAAAAAATATATCATTATTGCTGCAACAGTGGCAGCCAATAGGAATTACTGAGCAGAAGTCAGAAGGCCAGAAGAACATAGCTCTGGGGCAGAGCAGCTAGAGAAAGTCTTCCTGAGCAGACCCATGGTATCTCTGACAGGTCTTGGGACTGCCCCTGAGCGTGAAGGAGCACAATGTGAGGCTTTTGGAGCTTCCCTTGGTTTCTCCTGGGCTGCAGTCACCCTTACTCAGTGTGGTCTTTCTTCCCCAGGCGCTTCCCCCAGTCTTAGCTGAATTTCAGGACTAATGACCAGTAACAAAACTATGATGTCAAGGATTGAATCTCCTTCTACAAACAGCCCAGACATTTCCATCCCTTTGTGACAGTAGAGGACACACAGTGCAGAAAATCATGGTCAGAGCAGTGTGTGTGGGACAGAGGAGGCAGTGGTGAGGCATTTCTAACTTCTGAATTGATTTCCAAATGGGTCAGTGCAATCTCGACTATCCACAAACAACATTTCCAAAACATTCTTTTAATTTTTTTTTAAACCCCACTCTCATTCTAACAGGAAATATACAACTTAATAAAGAATGAAAATGCAACACCAACAACAATCAACAGATCTTCCCTAAGAAATAAAAAAAATCTCATCTCAAATCATTTGCAAAGTAATTTTTACCTCAGAAAGGGAGGAGAGTCAGAAGGCCATTAGGACATAGTTTCTGGCATATGCAAGCATGCAAATAACAGCTCATGAGGTCTGAAATTGCCAGCAGGTATCTCTAGATGATATCAGACACGACTGAATGCATAATGCTTCCGGATGAAAGCATATAACTACAGAAGAAATATGTTCCAAGATAGATCCCTGGCAGGACTTTGAAATTACTTACCACTGGAAATGTTGTAAGTATTTAGTTACTGAAACAAAAGCCTCAGCTCAGATGTCTAAAATGCTTTTGGGAAGTGCAACCATATGAGGTTAGGAAGCAAAAGTAAATCACTGGTCAGCAGATATAAACAGATCACTTTGGACCATGCCAGGACAGTTTTACTGCTCTATTGAGAAGCTGGAGTGAACTCTTGTTTTTATTGTAGGTTTTGTCTTTTTGAGCTCTAGGTTCAAAGTTTGCATCATAGTTTGTCAGAGACAAAAAGACCTCTGGAAAAAATACAGGCAAAATTCCTGCTTCCAGAGATTGTGAAAATCAGTTTCTGGTTTATTTATGTAAGATTTTTTCTTTAAGTCTATGAACAGTTAGTTAATCACACCTTCCAGCCAAGGTTAATTGTACCCTGACGAAGTTCTTGATTAAAGGGGAGCATAAGTGGCTCCTTAGCCTCTTGTTTGTCCCTACAGATACAGCCAGTCTGTTTTTCACCAGGCTCTTTGCAGATTTCCACTGAGGTCTTTTGGTTACTATTGTACCTCTTCTCTCAATGAAATCTGCCCTGGTTTTGGGTGATGTGTTTACAAACAGTCTCATTTTGCTTACTGCCAGTTCTGTTTACTCCATGAAAATGTGTGAGACTGCTGAGTATGGAGCACTTCTGAATTTTTACAGCTTTATTGAAAGTAGAATGCAGGAATTAGTAGAACCGATGTATTATTTCCTTCAAACCTTAAAAAAAAAGTGGATTCATGAGTATGTCGAAAACTATGAGGAAGTGTGAGTGTGGTTAAGAGACAGCCTGCACATGGCTCTTGATGAGACAACCCAGGCCCTGAAGGGTGAGAGACCAGCAGAGAAAACAG
Organism: Sclerurus mexicanus; assembly: GCA_013396755.1. NCBI lineage: Eukaryota > Metazoa > Chordata > Aves > Passeriformes > Furnariidae > Sclerurus > Sclerurus mexicanus. The sequence goes on along the minus strand of VWZF01004618.1, from coordinate 855,672 downwards.
TGCAGTGTGAGGAGCCCTGCTCCTGCAGGAAAAGCTCCTTGAAGGAAGTCCAAACATATGGACAAAATGAGGAGCAATTGCTAAAAAATTGCACCAGAGTTCCATTTCTGCATCAACAATACCACCAATAATGGGGTGCTTCTGCAGCTCCTCTCCTGCCTCTCTTGTTCACATTGTCATGATAGCTGCAATCCCGCCTGCAAACATAACCTGTCCTGCACAAGAGAGGGAATCAATAATATTGCAATATCGTGCAGAACGGGATTGTACTGCCTGTTGGCTTTACATTAGTAAAAGCATCCTAGCCTTTATTCACATGATTCAAAACCTGAGAGTAGTTACAACCTACTTTTCTAGTCAGAAATCTAGAGGGGAAAAAGTGAACAGAAAGTACCTCCCAGGCTTCAGTAGCCAGTACTTGATTTTTTTTTTCAGTTACAGGAAAAAACCAGATATGACTGGGTTTGTTATACTGGGGCCTCAAAATTCTCTCACAGATGAAAATCTTGTCCTGCATGTGAGATTTCATCCACATTCTTTTGCCTGCTCTGGGACCTTCTATAGCACTGAACTTTAAAATGGTGCCTTCTTCTTCCCCTGCTAATTCTCCCCCGCCCCCCCCCCCACCCCCCCCCACCNATCCCCCCCCCCCCCCCCGCATAAACACCAAGAGGACCCTGAGGAACATGGGAACACAGCTATTTTTGTGTTCATAAAGATGTAGGTAAGGCAGAATTTAAACATGCTGACATATGCACATCACAGCAACTGCTTTCTCTGCATGATCCCGACATATCTAATAACAATTTTTGACCTTCAAAGGTTTAGGCACTTTTGTCAGATTAAGACTTGTCCTCACTCAGTGAAGAACTTACACTAGGAAAGATTTATTGAAGTACAGAGAGACTTTCTCAGAGTTTGACCATATGTGCTGTTTGCACCGTCAGGACAGGTCTAACCAGTTACTCATGTTTACCATTATCTAACTTTCACCTTCTATCTCTCTCTGAAGACACAAATCTTGGAAATACATCTACTTTTTTCAATTAAAAAATAAGTTTGTACGACAAAACATTAAAAGCATACCTTAAAATTACACGCAGATATAGTATCTTTTAACAGGACTCATAACAACTTTCAGGAGCTGTGAACAGGATGCCCTGGGACCCATTTCAGACTCTGTGCCAGTTTTTCTTGCAGCTCTTTGGTGACAACGTGCCACCCACAACTTCCAAACTGAAAGGTTATTTCTGCAGTTGCCAACTCATAGCATACAATAAATTGCAATTCCTCTCTTCAGAGTACAGCTCAAATGGGTCTTGATCTACTAACAAGAACTCCTTCCTTTTAAAATTTGCAGCAAAGTTCACTTGATTTTTGCTTCTTCATTTCTGCTTATAAACAAGATGATAGCATGATTGCAGATGGTTTTTGACATCTGCTGATCAGGCATCACTTTGCCTCTCTGCCTTTGTTTTGCAACACTGTGGTCAGTGTAACCAACCAACTAAATTGTGAAACCGGGAGTGAGGGCTGTGCAAGAAAAGCACAGAGCCACAGAAACTTTGGCCTAGCAGTATTTACAGGAACAAGCCTTATTACCAAATATAAATGAGTGCCATGAGAGTAAATTACATTATCTTTTTGCTGAGGTTTTTTCTCACGTATTTCCTTAGTGATTCTATTTTACCTAGAGTCTGAGGATGCTAACGTCTGAAACTAGATAAATATCCTACTCAACCCATTTGTCTTTCTAATGAATCTGTATGAACAAGCTGGAGTCAAAGCAGTCTCTATTAGCTTCTAACTGTGCCACATTAGTATTACCTTAAGTTCTAGCATCCACTCTTTTACAGCTATGTGAGAAGAGTTAGATGAATTTCTCAAAGAGGGAGATTGGAAATTAGGGGTTTAAAATTTTAAGTAATCCAGTTTGAATATAGAGCCAAGCCGCGGAAGGAGCAGAACGCATTCTTATCTCTGCAACACAAAAAAAAAAAAATAAAAAAAATTGAGGGTCAGAAACACTAATTTAGATAGGGCATTACATTTGGAAAGAAAATGGAAACTATTGATCCTCTAATAATATTTTTGCCTTAGGAATGCTTTGAGCATAGAGTGCAATTACATACTTAGTATTTCAGCTCAGTACCATCTTCTTCACTAATATGAATGCATCTAAATGAAATGAAAGAACAACAGTAACAAATATAATATTTGTTCATGATGTCTGGGTTCTATATTTGCTATCGACACAGCAACTCTAAGAAAGTCAAACTATGACTTAGTGGGTGGCATCTTAAATGAAAGATAGTAACAGCCAAAATAAAGACATCCAAAACCCAGTATGTGCTGCATACCCTAGCAGCATGACTGCTATGTTATATACCTGGAATGTTCTGACTGCTTTACTGAAATGGGCTGAAGTTCCTTGCTAATGTGGGAGCTAGCAACGTGCAAAATATTTTTTTTTTTTTTTGTGAAAAAACAAAGCAAAATATGTGACTTGGTTTTGTAAATTTAAAAAATATTGAGCCACCATGAGAAAATAATAATCATTTAACAGATTACTTGAAAGACGGAGACATCTGTAAAATGCAGTCTCTTCTGTGGTCAGAGAGGTTTGAAAACATGCACAGTTACAATATCAGCAAGAAGGAAAGTGGAGGCAGATTCAAATATATCTAAACTGGCCTAATTGATTTAACAGAAATGCAGTTGATTCTTTATTGCCTTGCACTTTTTTCTTATCTATCACTCTACCCTTTATATGAGCTAACCATTGAGACTCAGCATTTTCAGTGTGCTGAGCCTCACTCACATCATCCAATGATACACCTTATGTCAGAAAAATAACATCAGACAACTAGCACTGCCTTTATGTGGAACAATCCTCCAGGCTCAAACACATGATCAACTTAATTTGGTTTACAGAGCTATCATGTGTGAGCTCAGCTCTAGTAGCTGACTGCATCTAAGGCCTTAACTTCCAATAAAGTAGGACGCGCAAGCTTAAACCTTGCTGTGAGGAAGAGACATGCTCTGTGTTCAGTGGAGAAAGAAGGTTCCTCACATACTAACATGCACAGTTGAAAGACTGTATGTAGAAAAAGTTTTTATCCTCAGGGAATATTTCCAACATTCCTAGAAATGCCTGCCAAATTCATTCAAGTCTCATAAAAGTGCTAGGTAATGAAGGATCAGTCTGGTGTCTAAGATGAATTTGCTAGGCTCTGTCAGACATCAGTTGTGGCAGCCTTTTGCATGATGTCAGCCTTCTGTCCATGGGAGCACTCACTGGGACATGGGCAACTTCAGTTCTTAGACAGTTCAATGTAGAAACAGAAGCAGAGCATTTATGAAATTCATGTTGAATTTTGGATATTGAGTGTTGAATGTGTAGAAGTGGCAGATTTGTACAGGTGAAATAGAAAGAAATTTCTTTATAGGCTAGACCAGGAAGGTTAATAGGGTTTCAGTCCCTCCTGCCTTGATTATTTCTACTTTCAGTTGGTAGGGGTGTGTGTGTGTGTGTGTGTATGTAACTTATAATGGTAAACATACTCCATTCTATTTTATTCTATTTCTTATGCTGCACTTATCAGCATTATGTCTGAGCAACAAAAGCACACCCTTTGGTATAGCCACTGGTGATTACATGCAGTGCCTCTTTTCTCAGTTGGTCTCCAAGGAAGAACTTTTTGCTGTATTGTGTTTTGCTCTATAGGACTTTTCCTTCAAACATGCATTTATCCAAGTTCATAGACTGGAGCCTTTATAAATACTCATGTCTCTCTTAGATAGCTTGGTGTATAACAAAATCACATGAAAAATATCAACTATAAAAATACTGTCTCTCAAAAAGTTAGCACATTAGATATGCACTGATGTCTATCAGACAAGCAGGTACTAAAAGTTGCTACTCTCTAAAGGATGGCAGAATGAATAATGAGGAGCTGACTTGCATAGACTTGCATAGACTTTTGGCCTGGTTTATACCAGTTGCCTACAGGAGCATCAAAGGCAATCCATGAGTTACACAAATGTTGGCATCCAGCTCTGCTGCCATCCAATCCCAAGTGGTTACTATTTTTTTTTTTTTTGGAAGTGGTGAATGACAGCCTCAGTGGCTCAATTACTGAAGTGAAACAGTTTGTCTTTGTCTCACATACTTACGCATGAGAAGTTTGCTGTTCCCTAGTCTTGTATTTACAGTACTTTGCTAGATAATTTCTAATTCAATGCCTATAATTTGCAGGTATCTCATTATATCAGCAATAATCATTGCAGAATCTCTATTATTTTTAGCCTGTTTTGACTGCTGATGATTGAATCAGATGCCATTAGATTAGTTAATGAAATACTAAAACTAATCTATGTAACAATAAGTTATCTAAAGAGGCTTTTATAGGAATTTAAAAGTCACAGAGACTCTGGCTTCAAGGTTGATGTACATGATGGGGAGAAAGAGCTGCAAAAGGAAAGCAGCTACAATGAGGAAGGTCAATGAGCTTGGTAAAAGGCAGTGAAACTCAGTTTCAGAGTGAATCATTCAGGCTGTGGAATAGTCAGTACACACTGAGATGGAAACCATGGGCTCTCTTTGCCAAAGTGTATATGAAGGCAATATCTAGTTTTCAGCCCAAGGATGAGTTTAAACTGATACCAACTGCAGAGGAGGAGGTGAGGGAGTGTGAAAAAACTTCCTGCCTATATTCAGTGGGGATGTCTGCAGGCTGACATAGCCCTTTATATAACATAGGGCAGATATAATATCTAAGTGGTCACTGTACAGACAAAGACACTATAGGCTGTACAGCACCTATACCTTCAGGAGCTCCTCAGACTTCTACTGTGTACCAAAAGCCACATGGTCAACTGAGCCAATGTTCCACTCCAGTGAAATTTCCAGCATATTAATGCTAGGATGTTTTGAAGTCTTTTTATATCAGAGGCATAATTTATATATGAAAAAAATTATGGCACATTAAAAAAAGTGGAATAAAAACTACTATCCTGTTTGCAGAGACATCAGAGCACTGCTGTGCTATGGAGAAAGCATGTACAAGTGTTTTTGCAAAGCAGAAGATGTAGTTACCAGGGGTTCTCAAGTATATGAAACCTGCAGCTCTGCAGAGTAGCAGAACTGCAGTTTAAAAGGATAAATAGTTCTTGTGAAAAAAATAATTCAGATTAAGCAAGCCACTTATCTTCCTCTTGAGTCTTATTATTTTTAGCTAACCTTGGTTATCATTAGTCACATAATACATTCATCTATAAACATTGCTATATCTGTATTTGATATGGATTGTATCTATATAAGGCTTAAGAAGAGGTATACTTTATCCCCTCATGATGTATGTGTCACTTCACCAATTCTGAGATTGTTCTAATGTATTTTGGGTATAGATTTGAAATAAGAGAGAAGTGGAAGGTGTTTGTGGGGTTTTTTTCAAGGAATACGACACCTTTCTATTTGGTTTCTCATGTCCGGAGAGGTAATAAATTATATAGACAGTCTCTCTCATTTGTATTTTTCTCTCCATTTCTCTGGGCTAAGTGCTGCTATCAGACCTTCACACCACAGCCTCTTCCTTTGGCAGTCCTAGCTAATCCAGAATTGTCTAGCTGACTTCATACCCAGACTGTCATATGCAGAGCAGACCAGAGGTGGGTGTGTTAATTTATGATTCTCCTTGCAGTGCACTGTCAGCTACTGAGCAGTTCCTGTGCTCCTGTTGTGGCTGCCATGGCTGGAAAACAAACAGCTTCTAAGGCATTTCTCCCATTTGTATAAAAAGCTAACGTCTTGCAAGGTGTATCATTTTGCATCTCTGTCACAGAGCCTTGCAGGAAGAGCAAGCCTTTGAAGTAGCTTTTTATTCATCTGTCTCTGTTTCTGAGTTGAAATAGTAATCAAAGAAATCTAATAACATAACTAAAAGACAAAGCCCGTCATCCAGGCTTTTTCAAGTACTTACATGTTAGTTTAAATGTTTTAAATTGTTTGAACGGGAAGACCTTGATGTACATAAACCAGAAACTCCTTTAGTATCTGAATTGCTTTGTTGCCATCAAGTGGTTTAAGGAGGCATTTCACTGCATCATGGTTTGGTAAACCAAAAGAATTGAAGCTACACAATCAACCAAAATTAAAAAAGGTTGATTTAAAATGCAAAGAAATCTTGTGTGATAGCTTTCCTTTGGAATAATATTGAGTGATTTTGATGAAAGTGAACATCTTGCACTCCAGCCACAGTGATTATAAATAACTGCTATTGTTATTTGTTATTTGTTATATTATTATTGCCATTTATTTACTCTAGCTTTCACTTTCTAGGCCAAGCACAAGACTTGGGAGTGTTGATTGGCCTGAAGCTCAATTTAAGCCAGCAATGTGTGCTTGCAGCCAAGAAAGCTAGCCATGTCTTGGGCTGCATCAAAAGGCAGTGTGACCAGCAGGCCAAGGGGTGTAACTCTCCACCTCTGTTCCTCTCTCATGAGACCCCACATGGAGTACTGCACACAGCTCTCGGGTCCCCAACATAAAAAGACTATGGACCTACTGGAGTGAGTCCAGAGAGGCCACCAAGAGAATCAGAGGGCTGGAGCACCTGTCCTATGAAGACAGGCTGAGAACAACTTGGGGTTGTTCAGCCTGAAGAGAAGGCTCTGGGGAGACCTTCCTACAGCCTTCTAGTACCTGAAGGATCCTACAAGAAAGAAGGAGAGGTACTTTTTGCAAAGGCATGTAGTGACAGGACGAGGGGCAATGGTTTTAAGCTGAGCAAGAATAGGTTTGCATTAGATAGTAGGAAGAAATTCTTCACTTTGAGAATGGTGAAGCACTGGTACAGGCTGCCCAAGGAAGTTGTGGATGCCCCATCCCTGGGAATGTTCAAACTAGGCTGGACAGGGCTTTGAGCAACCCTAGTCTAGCGGAAGGTGTCCCTGCCCATGGCAGAGGGGTTGGAACTAGATGGTCTGTATGGTTCCATTCTATGATTCTGTGATATTTGCAGACAAATGTTATAGATAAATGTTACCCAGCACTGCAACCAGGTCAATGATTTTTCTTAATTATCACAATATTTTATTCAACATCTGAATTCAGTTAAATCAATGTTGATGCTGCTTATGTTTTTGAAGAGTTTCTGGGGTTTTTTTCCTGCAGGTACTTGTTCCTTATGATTAATCTTACCTTTTTTTTCAATCTTCTGTCACTCTCATTATGTTGACAAGCAATGCTTCTTAAATCACCATATCCTCAGCTTTTGTTTGTATTGCCCTACATAATTCTAACAACAGAAAAACTTCACTCACTATAGAGGTGATAAGATTCATATTCTCAGATTGTAAAAGCTCTTTTGAAAAGCAACAGAAAGACATTTCTACTTGTCACTTTTGTTGATTTTTTTTCCCATCTCACCAGTGAATTTTCTGCTGGAGTATATTAATACCATTCAATGGTAAGACACCTTTTTCATTATTTCCACATTTTCTGCCAAATACAGTAAAATGACAACTGCTGCAATTTTGCTACATATGAAACTCAGAGCAGTCAAACTTACAAGACATGAGACTTAGAGGAAAAAATAAAGAAGTTCTTAGTATCATCCAGATTTAGACTTTATGTAGGCACCACACAGACTCAGCTGAAAATTACCTATTTATATGTAGTCTGAAAAAGAATGACGTAAAGAAAACCAAAGGAAAATTATGTACCTCTGATTCTAATGAAGTTATTTTCCTAGTGATACAAGAATGATTTTAAAAGGCATTGGTTGAAGGCTAGTTAACTAATTCATACAGTAATATTTTATTTCACACAGCCATTTTTATATTCATATGTGCAAAAAAATAGATCCTTAGGAAATCAACTGCACTGATTTGTAGAGTTCTTGAAAATAGTTATTTGTGAGTATTATATATGATTTGTATTGTCTAGTTTGAAGAAGAAAAGAGTTTGTAGTTGTGGTTTCTGATATCTGTCACATTGACTAAATTTGATTCTTAGAATCAGATTTCCAACATGTGGAAGCCAATTTACAAGGCCTAATGACTTCCCAAGAACAGGTAGTAATAATTGCCTAAATTTTTTTTTTTCCTGCAGGCAGCTGCCAAAGTCATCCTGCTCTGTTTGCTGGCAAATGAAATTAGGTGGTCCAGATGGAGGTATAGCTCATTTAATTTTGTATCTGAGAAAATTTTAGCAAAATTTATTTTGTTTCTGTAAACTCGGGTTTACCCTGCTGTTAGCACAAGAATTGCCTCAAGCAGTGCTGGATGGATGAGCTGCACTGTCTATAAGTGACTTTGCATTGTCATGTCCTGAGACGATATGAATGCTGCCTTCCATGCATGGACTCAAAAGAAAAAGCAAGACACAAGAGAAAACTACTGTTCCAGAAGAGTACATTGTTTTCTCAGCAGTGCGTCTGGTGAATTAAATAATGGAACAGTGAGGTGCATGCTTAAAATCCTGAAGCTAAATAGCCAAATATGTTTCAGAACTCAGGTTTTTAAAGAAGTTTTATTCCCGAGAGTAAGGCACATATGTACCAGTAATACCTGAAGCACTAAGACTACTCCTCACTTGTTAAGGGTTATAAGTTGGTACATTTTTATGGTCGAGTTCAAATTTAGCAGGATTGATTTTTTAATCTATGTATCTATCTGTCTATATATGTGTGTGCATACATATGCTATGCATAAATTTAAATATGCTATGAAGAAGAACAAAGCCTAAATTAAAGCAAGTTGGAACTCTATGGCCATTGCTATTCATGTTGTCTTACCATGGTTCCCATGCCATGCCAAGCCTATATCCAGCTTTAAAATCCAAAAGAATGTTAACAAGAAATGCCCCTTGAATCTGCTGCATATGTTGTCTATAGGTCAGACAAACACTGGCTGACCTGCATTGATAAGAGGCATGTATCTGCACATGAAAAAAACTAGCCATTTTTTAAGAGCACAGACAGAGGTTCTGATCTCACGTGACTTTAAAAGGTGGGAAAATATCTTTCTAGCCTAGTCCTTTACACATACTCTTATAAATAGTAGTTTACATTCATCTTTTCTTTCTAACTCATATGATAAAATATACTTATAATACAGAGCATTTTAATGGTTAATGAGTGCAGTAGGAGACGTAGAGATTAAATATATGTTTAGAGGATAGAATGGTGCAAGCAGCCAGTATGAAGACAATATTAATATAGTGAAAAGACACATATATTGAAAAGGCATTATTGTGGAGAAGGCTGACTAGTTACTTCTGATTTATCTCCTTCTATTCATGAGAAATGGGAGGATTTTCCAAGTGAAAGGTAGCATATTTAAAATTTTAGAAAAAGTGAATGGACCAGGTGCATAATAAAACCTGAGTGATTCATTACCAAAGAGCGCAGAATTTTAGAAAGCAGAAGACCTTAGGTGTCCCTAAGTCCATTCCTAAAGAGAATCAACAGAACAGGTAATGAATTTAGCAGGATTCAAGGGAGAATAGACATTTATCTAGATAACAAAAACCACTACCATTTATGCTTGTATTTTAGAAAATCTGTAGACACAAGCTTGTGTTGAATGATACATTGACATATTATTTTTTATTTAATTTTTATTTCAATTTATAAAGCAATGAAAATGGAGGCATTGAAAGATGGGACTAACAAAAAAGACCGATTATCTCAACTGATTGCTAAGGAACAGTATAGGCTCTCTGGAGAGCCACTGAACGTGGACTGCTCTGTAGAGGCTGAATGGGCTGAGAATAAGGGGTTTAAAAGTGAGGATTGAAATTAAAAGCTTAATTTCAGAAAGTAGTCAGAAGAAAGAAGAAGCTTGAGTGTAGAGAATATGGTATTGGTGAAAAGCATCTGCTAGGCTGTCATCCAGAATGAGCATGCTGGGGAGAGGGATAAAGAGAGGTAGAGGGATTGGGCAACAGTTGGAAGTAAAAGCAAAATATGTTTTGGCTACCATTTAGTGCACTGATTAATCAGACAAGGCTACACTGCAGAACAAAAGGCTAAACCAGGAATACATAATGATCCTACTCGTCCTCCAATTAAATAGTCCCTTGTGTTTGAAAATATGATAAGAATTTTGTCATATCTCCACATGGACTCAGGAATTAAGTACACAAGAGAAGGTCCAAATAATCTGGAATCCTTCACTCAAGGTTTTCAGTGTAGTGTTCTGTCCACCACAGAGCACACCAAACAAAGCCTCCAACAAGCCTCCAACAAACCTTGTTCCAATGATCACCACCCTCTGCGCCCAGCTGTTCGGACAGTTTTCAATCTACCTCACTGTCTGCTTATCCAGCCCATACATCAGTGTCTACTCTATGATGATCTTATGGGATCTTATGAGAGACAGTGTCACAGACCTTCCTGAAGCATAGGGAGACAGTATCCACTGCTGTCTCCTCATTTACCAGGCCAGTGATTTCATTGAAGAAGCTTATCAGATTGATGAAGCATGACTTCTAGTTTTTATCAAAGATGAAAAACTTACCTTGAAATCAGGTATATCACTGGAGACTGCTGGTATGAGGCTGTTATGTAGTATTTCCTAAGTATTCAACTTATCAATAGACAAAAAGGTATTACCCAGGCACAGGCTAATTTTTCACTGTCCAGGAGAGATCACAGTTGTTTATGTTAAGAAAAAAACACCAAACTTAGATCTTTGGTGATGGTAATGACTCTAGAACATGGAGCCCAATGGAGAACTGAGCCTATATCCCAGTGTTACAATCACTCTGTAATAATTTGACATGAATTCTCCTGACAGTCAGCCTGTTGCATAGTTCTGGGTGTTTCCATGTGTATAGCTTAAAAAAAAGAAAAAACCTCACCTGAAATACAAAACATGACTGAGAGTGCCAGTTCAAGAACTACTGTTAAGAAAAGAGATGCCATAAGACCCCCACAGTTTGTACTGAATCATCCAAAAGAATTCTGCAAGATGAACTTAATCTTTTTGTAATTTAAATGTGTTTTGCAACAAAATATACTTTGGTGATCACTTATACCTGTGGTAAGATTAGGGAATATATATAAATATTACTACCAATGTAGTAATGATTGCGTTATCACTGAGGTTCTGAGGCTGGTAAAAGTCTCTGTGAAAGCCAAGGGACTCTCTTCGGTCTGAGTTCTTAAAATGGGCAAGGTTTTTTCACCCATTTTTTTAATTCAAGAATTTCTTTATTTGGATTTAAGACCTAATATATAGGGAAAAGTGACAATTTGCAATGAATGATCTCCATCAGGAAAACAAATTCTTTCTTGGGGGGAAGGCAGGTTTTATCATATTGCAAATATTCTTCCAGACAGATACAGAGTTTCTTGAGAGATAATCTGATGATCCCTGCTCTGTCTTTTCTCTTTTAAATACAGCTCAGCTGATGAGTCAGCTCTTCCAGAGTATCTATTGCCATCTGTTTTTATTTAGAAATTAGTTTAAATTGTAGATATGGTTTTGGTCCATTCTTCCTTTTTCCTGCTGTTTTTAAAGTAATGCATTTCTAGGAGGAAAGGAAGAAAGAAAGAACACCATCTGATTAGCAAATGTCGGTAAAAGATGTAATCATGACTACTGCCAAAACAACTTAATTCATCTTCCTCAGTTGGCCTTAGAGGAATATCTGGCTTCTTTTGATTTCATAGAGAGTTATTGTTGGGGTTGTTTTGTCAGCTCAGCTAGTCAATTGTATAACAAATGAGGGATTATTGAATGAAGTCTCAATTTCTAAAAAGTCAGACACTCAGATAAGACATCTAACTGGCAGACATTGGTGCCAGTATATCCTTGTAGCTGAAGAATGTATCTTTGTCCTTAAGGGAAAGAAACGTTTCTCCCAGTACGTAACAAAAGCAGCATGATGAGTATCATGACACGGCTTAGCAGTCACTGCACTGCTGACTGTGGACAACCTACCACCAGAAGAGCTCCACAAGGTTTCATGACCATGTTTCAATCACAATGCCTTCTGAAAGCAGCCCTCAGCAGTTACACATCAGTGGCATGAAGTGTTCGTGTCGAGCACACCTGCATGAAGCATCAGCAGATGGCGTACTAGGGGTCTGTGCTGTCAGTGCCCCTGATCCTGTGAAGCTGTTCCAGTCACTACACTCCAACAGACCTCCACCTTTTTTCCTCTGCAACACATACAGAGAAATAATGTAAAACTAAGTCATATACTTGTGCTTGCAATCTCAGATTTTTTTATTATATACTTGGTAAAATCTACAGACTCCCAGTAGATTTTAAAACTTGAAAGACCACTGTATGTTTTCCTGTTTTCATTCCCACTCATTTCTTTGCCGATGATTTCTTTTCAACTTATTTGTATTAAGCACATCTGTTTTGTTGAATAATTGAAAACTGGCAAATATCAGAAGTTTCTATTCTTCTGGACAAGTACATATAACGACAGTGATGTTTTTATGATTTGAAATAACGTAGAACTATAAATTCAGGAACAAGAAAAGAAGATGATGTTGCAACACTAATTTTCATGGCCATAGATCTTGTAAGAGTACCATAAATTTGTTTGTAGTAATCTTTATTTTGGAAATAGATGAAAGGATAAAACCAACAGCATTAGCTAAAGATCACTCAGGAGATAAAGAACATGTCCACAATGCATAAATGAAAAAAAATATTGACTGATAGTTAACAAATTCTTACATACATCACATAATTATTTATGGATGATAAACTGTTCTAAGCATTTCTTTGGCAGCAGATGAAAAAGAAGCCTGTTGTTGATTCTGGCACAGAATCCTAACATTACTCAGCAACATAGTTATGAGCATTGTAAATATGGCATATGGAAAAACCTACAAGTGGCTCTTTGGATGCATAAGTGATTAAAATTCTGTGTACTTATTTTGTACGGTCAGCTGTAAACACTCATTAAACTTGAATCTTTGTCATATATCTCAGTTGCTTAGTGTCTTTCTTCTTTTCTTGCAGTATCTCCTTTTATTCTTCTGAGCAAGAATCTTTAAAAGAGCCCTCTGATTATTTCCTGGTAGAGATGAAATGCAAATCTCAAGTTGTTTTGCTCTTCTGGCTCACCTTTACCTGCCTCGGTGACAATGGTCCTGTCTAGAACACAAAGTGGAGTGAATTCTCAGGCGAACCACAGTCATAGCAGCAAAGGCCATTTGCATCTCAGTCTGTGTAAAGTATGTGTCTCTGAGCATTGTTTTAAAACAGACTGTGTTAGAGATGTGAATGTAGAAAGCTTATGTTAACATTGGAGGGTTTTTATCTGGAAAATGAAAAGAAAGAAGTTTCACCTAAAAATGAGGAAGAACATCTTTACTATGTGGATGACCACACACTGGAACAGGCTGCCCAGAGAGGTTGTAGATTCTCCCTCACTGGAGATATAAAAGAACCATCTGTACACAATCCTGTGCCATATGGTCTAGGATGACCCTACCTGAGCAGGGAGGTTGGACTTGAAGACTGACTGTGGTCCCTTCCAAACCTTTCTGTGATTCTGTGAAGCGGGTGGCGGAAAAGAACACAATTTCTGACTTTTCTTGTTTAATATATACCAACTTAAGGAAAAAAACTGCAGTTGATTTTGACAGGGCTGGGATTACTACATCTTCCAGACATCCCCCAGCCCTGATCTGGGGCAGCCACCAACAGCCTCAGAGCTCTGTGTGGACTCCCTGCAGCTGCCACCACCTCTGCCAGCCCCGCTGCCATGTGTGATGATCCAACAGCCTCACCCAGCCCCTTTCCCAGCCATGGGCATGCTGCCACTGGTCAGGCTATCCTCAGACTCATGCCTTATAGAAGATGCAAGGGAGAAGAGAAGGAGTCAGGCTGCCACTGTACTTGTAGCCAAGGCTTTTGTTTCCTTTTTATTTGTTTCCTCTTTGTTCCTTCACAAACACCACTCTCTACACCATTTTTTTTTTTTTTAGGAGTATGACATGCATTTCCCTTCTTCTTCCATGACATGGCTGGGATTCCTCCAGAAGTGCCTGGGCTGTGACCAACTGTCATTTTTTGTAACATATCATTGCTAACATGACAAATTGGCTATAAATATAACATTCTCAACTGAAAATTGATTTCATTTTGGTTATTGGTCTTTAACTGGAATGGTTTCATAGAGGAACAAAATTATATTTATTTTTTATTCAAAGTCTGCCTTAAAAGAAAACAAGCTCAAAATCTCTGAAGGGAAGAGGTGTGTTTAGGACATCTGTAAAAGCATCCCAAGCCACAGCAGAGCTCCCATCCCATCTTTTGCAACACTGCAGGCTGCCAGAAGGGTTCATCTTCACACCACTAAGAACAAGGCACCAGCACTTATTATGGAAATGTACAAGATGTGGCTATATCACAGTAATGAGAGACTCACAGTAATGAACAGCAAGATATGTTCTTCATGCCATCTTTTTACTCATTAAAAACAAGCAAACAAACAACTAGACTAAAAATAGCAAGAAGTTAATTTAAGGTGGGTTTTTGTTTAAGACAAGTAAATAACGATTAGTGTCCTTATTTAAACAGGATTAGCTGCAATGGTCATTATAATTAAACGTTGGTTTAAATTAATCTAAAGTACTTGCAACGCATTGTTTTTATTTGTGGAGGTATAAAGTGAGTATGAAGTTTGCATCCAAGATCTGTGGATAATGATTAGATAGAGGAACATGTATGAAAATTGTAGTCTAGCCATTGAACTTCTTTTAAGTCTTCTGTCATGGTACCAGAAAAAACAACAGGTTTAACTCTGCTGTAACTGTGTGGTGGGGAATGGGCTGCTGCACAAGAGTGGTTTCATGAGCCCATTAAATATGATAGAGACATGAGTGACCAGTTAGCAGATGGATGGTAAAAGCGACTTGAACTGCTCTAGCCTGTAGGCAAGAGCATAAACATAGTTTGGGTATAGAAATAGGGGAGATGCAGTGCCACTGTTAGTCAAATGTGCTGCCTCTGGCAGTGAATAACACTGTGTGCTTCAGGGAAGGGAAACTTGTAATATGGGATCACTGTGCTGCAAAGAAAGTGTCTTTCTTGCAGCAAGTTGCCATCATGCAATAGTAAAACTATATGGTGCAAGTATACATATTCATCTCATGATGAGGATTATTGTTTTATTACTTCAATTAACAAGTATAAATTAGTAATGGAGTACCATGACAGGAGGCAATAATCACCATATACAGCTGGAATTAGTTTTGAACTTTATGCAAAGGACCTGTTGCCTCAAAGACATGAGAATGTTCAGGTGTTCCCAACCTCTGTAAAGGACAGGATCTCAAAAAGACGAACGTAACTAGTGCTGTCACAGGCAAGACTTTTTGCAGCTCTGTTAACTGAATTTGCCCTGACACCAAGTGAGCATGTAGCCTGGCTACTAATGAGTTTTCAGGCTTCCATCTCCTAATTTCTCCTCTCTTCCCCAACACCTGTAAATTTTGTGAAAGGGAATGTGCATCCATTTCCATTCTTGATGTGTGGTGTAATAGGTGTTTCCAACTTTCTGGTGAGTTCCTTCAGCACCTCGCAGAGGAACAGGATGGGTAAGGAATGGAGCACTAGGGAGCCACTGCCCATCCTTACCAATAAGTGAACATGATGTTCAAGGCTCACTATGCTTTGCATCCAGGATATCCATCTGGCAGTGATGGTCCTTGTCCATCCTCTGAGAGCTGCTCAGTCTCTTGAAGGCAGATAAAGGATGAGACCTGCCTTCACCTGCTTCTCTGCAGCTGAGTGGGCTTCAGCTGAGCCCACAGGGAGATGTGGTGGACCAGTTCCTGCTTCCAGAGCTCACCTGGATGCTCACCTCTGATGTCAGCCCAGCCTGAGCTTCTTAATTGTGAGAGGAGATGTCAGAGGTGGTGGAAGGGGGATACCTGCCACGGGGGGTGATCTGGCAGCTACAGGGATGGCCAGGCTCTCAGGGCACCAACAGGGTGGCAGGACATGTGGGACAAGAGCAAAGGCATAATCTCCTTAAATGTAGCTTCCGAGCAAGGTGAGGAGGAACCAGCAGAGGCTCTTCATCCCGTGGCTGATCCATGGTCCTATGTACCAGGGCTGGCCCTAGGCACAGGCAGTCCAAGCTCTCAGCAGAGTAAAGAGGCTATTTTAGGTACCTCAGTGTCTTGCGTGCTGCAGGGCAGGACTAGTCCATGCTTCAGACGTGCTTCCTCTCTCTGCACTTGCTGAGCTCTCAAGGGGCAGGACGATGGCTGATGGATGGCAGGGCACTCCTCTGTCACCCTTCCTTTTCATGCACATTTGTGCACAGCAGGCATTATGTGTTCTGAAATATTTGTTTTGCAAAGCGATACTAGCAAGGTGACACTGGCTGAAAGACAACTGCAGTGAACTCAGAGTTACTCTGGGAATAGTACTAAGATCTTAAGTAAAGCTCTTTTTGTTAAGTAAAGAAGTACAAGGAAAAGAGATAATACAAGAATAATTGAAGATTAGAGCAGAAAGACAAAGCCCATGAGCTTTGACCAGGAAATACTTTTTTTCCAGCAATATTCTCCTACTGTGTAACTAAATTGTGAAAATACTGCCATCGTCTGGATGATTAAAAGTATAATCCTGATTTTCTTGCTACTCTTTGACCAAAAAAAAAAAAAAAGAGAGAGAAAATATCAAAGCACATTTCTACCTAGATAAAAATTGTGACAAATCACAGAAATGTAAAAACCACTAGTTTCAGAGATGGAGGACTGTGGCTGTAGCTGTGATAGTCTATGGATGTAATAATGCCAGTCTTATAGATTGATTCATGTAGCTGTATGTTGAGGGGGACTCTGAGGAGGAAGGGGACAGATAACCTTCCTTTCAATGCATATACTTGAGCAAGTTTGTTAAAGGAACTGAACCTTTGTTGACTTTTTAAATTAACAAGGGCATAAATGACTTGAAGAAGGGAAACCTACTTCCTCATTTTGTCCATTAGACAATCTTCACACATTAAAAAATAAACAGACTTATTAGTTCCTTAACATTTGAAATCAATCCAAATGGCACTGGGAAAAGATAGATAAAACCAGGAAACTCCATGTTTTATATTAATACTTACTAATCTAGGAATTACATGTTTCACCTGGGAGGGCTGTGAAAATGTCTTGGAAATACTAAACAAATTGTGAAGTTTCAGAAGAAATCCTTTCACAAAGGGACTTGATTACCACAGTATCATGAGATTGTCAGCAAGCTTCAAAATACCAACTCTCTATAGCCTTTTTGAAACTTGGAGTTGTGAACTGAATTTCATTTGTTTTATCTGTACTTGAGTATACAGCATATGTCTTATACACTGGACATCACATATATATATATATATATATATATATATATAAGTTATCAGAATAGAGAGGTGAGAGAGCCACTTAAATCTAAAATCTCCATTGCTCCTGCAGGATGAAACCTGTGAAAGTGATTGCAATTATTGATCCTCATGTGTAGGCCCCGCCATTTGTTATTGCATACTTGTTCAAGAGCAATTTCCTTACCAATCCATGTAAGTTAAGTAGTCTGAAATACCTAACGCACTTGCATATGTAGAACAATTAGAAAATAGGCAGTAGCTAAAAGGTAGCAAATGCAAATCAGTATATTTTACAGAAGGTGATTATCTAGTCCAATAGAAAAATGCTCAACGGAAGTGGTGAATACAGCATTTCATTCAGGGGAGTCAGAGATGAGATACATGTCTATACAAACTTGCACAATCCCAGATAAGATAACCACTATAGATTATACGAATGTTCTTGTCCCAGAGCCAACTGATCAAACACCACCAAAGTTGGCAAAGCTCAGACAGCAAATATTGGGAACTGCACTTAGTTGTGTTCATAGATGTAATATTGACAAAAGTCAGAAATAGAAGTAGAGGATAAACTTTGGAAGTGTAGAGGTTTGGAAAGTTTGGAGGTTTGAATTTTAGAAATCAGCATGCAAAGCATTCTTGGCTTTGGAAAGAGATGTTAACATACTACTGTCTTTCTCAAGGATGATGTCATGCCAAGGGAAGTGAAATACTGTGCTAGCGATATTGGAAAAGTCCTGGGCTGTTACATAGCAGCTGTGCATGTGGGAGTAGCTGTGATGTGACATGGGAGCAATGAGGTCAGGGGCTGGCGGTGGTTTGGAAAAGAACAAACATCCCTTTTCTTTCTCTTAAAAAACATAAGCAAAGATTTTGTGGTCATATATCTGTGGAGGTTTGCCTTTTTGTTTTTTGGGTTTTTTTTTCTTTTTTTGTAGCAGATTTATTTTGGCAATAAATATTTTCATTTTAAATGATAAATTGTTTTTCTGTTTCAAGAACCAGCTTTGTGATTGTTTGTGGTACTTCAAGGATCTTCCCTGCCTCTGCTCTTTTCCTGGCTGGCTATTGCTGCCTGTGAATTTCAAACACCCCAAAGCAGAAACAAAGAGAGGCAAGCCAGTCCTGGTGAGCTGGTTTTGGCTAGGGTAGAGTTAATATTCTTCACAGTAGCTGGTATGGGGGTATGTTTTGCATTTGTGCTAAAAACACTGTTGGTAATTCAGGGATGTTTTACTTATTGCTGAGCAGGGCTCATACGGAGTTAAGGTCTTTTCTGCTTCTCACCCCACCCACCAGTGAGCAGGGTAGGGGTGCACAAGGACTTGGGAGGGGACACAGCAAGGACAGCTGACCCCAAATGACAAAAGGGATATTCCATAAGGTATCATGTTCAGCATATAAAGCTGGAGGAAGGAGAAAGAAGGGAGGGTGTTTGGAAGGATGACATTTGTCTTATCAAGTCATGAGCCCTGTTTTCCTGGAGATGCTGAACATCTGCCTGCCCATGGGAAGTGGTGAATAAATTCCTTGTTTTGCTTTGCTTGTATGTGCAGCTTTTCCTTTCCTTATTAAACTGTCTTTATCTCAACCCACTAGTTTTCTCACTTTTACTCTTCTGATTCTCTCCCTCATCCTGCTGTGGGAGAGTGAGTGAGCAGCTGTCTGGGGCTTAGTTGCTGGCAGAGATTAAACTGTGACACCTGGCTCTTCTGCCAGGCATTCCAGCAGGACTGGCTGCCTTCACCAGAAAAAGAGAAGCTGAAGGGTTGGGAAATACCTAGAGTGCCTCCAACACCCACTGAGTGAGAAGGAAAGGTACTGCTGCCCCATTCCCTGCAGTGAACTCAGGGCCCAAAGTGTTTCTGTACCATCAGGGAAAAAAAATGGCCTTCAGCAGGGATCCAGGAAAGTGAATTGCATATTTATGTAAAAGTGCAGGATGCATCAGTGTGCTGATACAAGACAGCATTATCCCTAGCCGTTCGAGGTGTCCATCATTTCAATTATTAGTCTTTCAGAATGAAAATATCTTAGTTATCTGAATATTCACCCAAAACTTTTTATCATGCAAATCTGACATGAGCTGAAATTCTTCTTTTCCTCCACTGGCAGTGTATAGGATTACTAAACTTTCAATAAATGAATCTTAATTAAAAGCCCTATGTCAAATGGGAAACATTCAAGCTTCTGTCTTTTAATGTAGCACACTCAGTAGTGTGGGGGTTTTTCTACAGTACAAAATATTTACACTTAAATAAAGTAGTCAGCCTTTATTTCCACTATTTTATATTTCATTAAGATTGCATCATTTCATTAAGATTGCATCAAATATGGGGTAAATATGAATTTTATTACAGGCAAATAATCCCTGATTTCAGTTACCAGTTCTTCAGGAAACCTCTGTGTTTGACAAGTGAGGCTACAATTTAACAATTAACTTTAACAAGAGCTTAACAGAGTCTTTTTGAGCTGTTTCTGTACGTAGTATTCAGAACTCCTTGGAGTCTGAGCTGTGCTCTTATGCTGGCCATATAAAACCAGCACTGTTTGCTTGGGTAGAGTCTTGAGTCTCTTGGTAACATGTCAATGCAGTTCATTGCAGTACTGCAAACATTAGATGCTTATGCATCTTAGAAAAATGAATGTGTATAGGGACACCCTGAAGAATAAAATGGGGATTTTTCCAAATGCATAAGAGAAGATCTACTTGAGGGACAGAAGGCTTTAGTTTCCCTATATCTTATTCATTTACCCATGATGTGATACGTAAGAAGCTTAACACCCAAACCCCACCGATGTACTGTGAGCAAATACGGTCAGCTTGAAAATAAAATTAGAAAAAAAAAATTCCAATGAAACAAGATTTGTCAGGAAAAACATCAGTTCACCAACAGGGAAACATTTCCAGAAAATGTGCTGTTTTGTGACAGCTTTCAAGAAAGCTTCGTAACTGCTGATTGTGGGCAGCCTTGCCATGAAAATGGTGTTGGTGGTGGTAACACTGGAGCTGGCCTGTGCAATTCTGTCCCACAAGCTGTCCCATCTCCCTGCACTGTGGGTGATGCTCTTGCTATCCTGAGCTGAGGACCCTTAAAATCCAGGAGCTGGGTGTTCTAAACTCAGTGTTATTTAAAAAAAAAAAGTTAAGTAATGTTTAAAAAAATTGTAATGTTTGAAAACAATTCCTTTATGCAGGAAATATCAACATTCTCTGTCTCTGCTAATCACAATTCCCTCTTTCACTTTTAGTCGCAAGATATTCCTGGGGTTGTAGCTGAAAGCATCCAGCATCCAGTCACTCTTGTGTGGGGCATGATGTCCTTTGCACAGTGTCCCTCCAGGCTTCTTGGTTTCCATTCCTGATTCCCTGCTGACACTGGTGACTGCATCCACTCTCCTCGCTCTTTCCCATTCATGAGGATCAGCTGGACTCCTCTGTACCAGCATTCAGGTTGGATGGAAGGGCAGGAGGTGCTTGATATCAAATTAGATGATACAAAATTATGAAGATATCTGACAAAACTCCTGTTGCTTTGACAGAAGAAAAAGTAACTCTCACAATACTTATTCAGGTCAGAGAGTGCTACTTCACTACTAAGGAGAAGAAGAGAGGTGCAAGTACATTGCTGTATTAATATATTGTTTGCAATACTTGCTTCTTTTTTTATTGGTTAACTAGGGTTGCAGGGGAATAAATAATATAACATAAACCATACAACGCTGATACAGTGATCTATTCAAACTGCCAAGTAGCATTATACAACTTCCACGATATTTAGCTAGTTCTGGCTTTTCAGTAAAGCCTCTATCTCCAAACTGAAGTTAGAGTGATTTTGTTTAAAGGGCGAGGGAAGATCGGTTCTTGTTTATGTTCTGCTTACTGAAAGAGGATCTTTTATGTGAAGTGCTGCTGACAGTTTTGAGCAACTCACAGTTTTGAGCTACTGACAATTCCAGGGATTAAACTGATCACAAGGAAAACACTTAGAAAACATTTTCTCCTTTGGGTTTGTTGAAATATTGTGCATTCACAAGGAAACTATAAAATTACTGTTCCACAGATGCAAAATCATTCTGGGTGATGTTTCATTGCTGTTATAACCAAGCTTTAAAGTAGTCTTTAGGAAGTGTGAGTTCTGCCAAAGTCCTGGGTATTTGTTCAGAGTACTGATGCTAGAAAGGATGGCTTGTAATAGAAGTGCTTGCGTCTCAAAAAGAAGGAATGGTAAAGGGAGATGGGAAAAGAGCAGGGATGTTTGAAACATCTGTGAGGAAGGGACATTCTTATTTAGGCTCCCGTTCATTAGTAACTACCTGTAACTTATGCTACTCCAAGAAGGAACAGCAGAAATAACCCATCTCTGACAGCCTTCCTAAATATTGTCCTGCCTGTCTCAACCCATTTCTCCAGGCCTTATGAAGAATCAAGCTAAATGCATATTTTTACTTAATTAAAGTGTGCCTTCAATGCAGAGGAGTGGTACAGTTCAGTGCACTGAGCCCTGAAAATTGATAGGCAAAATTAATTTGAATATAGTGAATGCATATTTTAGGAACGTAATTAAAGGCGCTCTGCTAAGCTAATTGGACTGTGCATCCTTTCTGCTTAATTTGATTAAAATATTCCAGAAAAAAATAAAAAAGACTGTATTTCATGGGCCTATGTCGTTGTCTTTGACTTGCTTGTCCCATATAGCATGTCTAAATCTCACTCTCTCAGCTCACTTCCAGCAGACTAAAATTAATTTGGAAGTTAATGCACTGCTTTCAATAAAAGGAGTCTTGAAAGTAATTAAACCTGTATAGATTGGTATTTGGTAAGTCTAATTTACTTCTAATCTTATACAGAGTATGTAAGTATATTGATGAGTTTGTGTCCTTGAAAATATTATTAATTTAAAAAACTAATCAAGGCTAATACCTTTCTTTGAATATTGTCCTACAACTTTGCCAAACCTTATTGCTGTTTGTCTTTCTCACCATCATTTTTTGGCATAATAGAGAAGAAAGGCAGAGTAATAGGAAAAAGGACAACAAGCAGCCACAGAAATTCAATGTTTCTATATAGTGGTGTCTCTCTTTTGCAAATGAGTCACATTTCTTAGTATAGTAATCCTACTGATATGTGAATGAGCACGGTTTGAGCACGAGCATGATACAGGGATATGTCATCTATACCCAAAATGTACATAATTGGTAGATTTGAGCTGTATAATAGTTTTAATAATCAATAAAAATAGTTAAATAATATTGAAAATTTACTTTATGCTTTATTTTTACAGTTTTCTGAACTTACTAAACAATGGTGTCAACTTAACTTTGAAATTCTGTTCTGATTTTTTTTTTTTTTTAAACTAAGAGGAAGAGGGTAATTGTGTGAAAAGGATACTTCTTATTGCCAAAATGAATTTTGTCCAAGTCTAGGCTAGATCAATAGTGAACATAAGTCACATTTTCCTGAACATTTGTTAGAAACATGTGAAATGAACTGCTGGTAGTTTCCTTTTTCTGCTGGACAGATGTGTTTACAAACTAGTAGGAAAAGGAATTTAGTTGGCAGCAAATTGAACACAAAGGCGAATACAAACGAAATAGCAAATGCATGTGTGTATATCTTTGAGCACTTGGAAGGCCCTACAGGAACGAATGGAGAAAGTTGCATTTCTGAGTTTCTTTACCAAAATTGACTGTGAATTATTTGTGAGTTTACTTTCTGTGTGTATTTTCCATTAATATTTTTAAGAGGTATCCAGTTACTATATACACAGGGTGTATGCAGACTGATCCAAACAGTGATGCAGAAAAGGGATTTGAATAAGGATGTTGTTTATCCTTCTAAGGGTTTTATTAGCACTTTACATTTTCTCCTCATTCTGAATTATAAAGTTATAATAAACAAAAAACAGACGAGAAAGAAGAAAACCATAAGCACACATAAAAATTCTTTCAAAACACCGAATGCGATGCAGCCAGGTGTAGGATGTAGTGCAAAAGACAGACAAAAATAGGACATTGCCTCATGGATTGTACTCCAGAATGAGTGTACTGGTAGGACATTTTAAGCTACAGAGCTAGTACGAATGAAAGAATCAGAGTCAGAGCCTTTGCTCAGCATGCCCCACACTAACATTGCTGCATCACACCATGAGAACTGTGAGGAAGCTAAGCGCATACATATCTCAACATAGTGATAGACAACAAATTTAGTATTAAAACCTGATCTTCTGTGTCACATCTTCCTCTTGATGTTAGTTGCCATAAAACAGTATTTAGTAGTGAACTGAAATAGAAAATTAAATACAGGATCTCCTTATCATGTCTTTTCACATTAAAGAAACTTTTAATGTCATAAACAGCTAGTATTGTCATCTTTCACTGATGCCAAAGAAAATATAAATTAATTATGTTTATGATTATGAAAATCAGTCCATGCCATTATTTGCAGAATAAGTGTTTTGCTACTGAACAAAGCAAAGATTATACTTACTGGGTTTCTCATTTTTATGTTCTGTGTGCAAAAGTTCAGACACTACTTACTTCATATACAGTGGAGGACAAAAAGCCCATTCAGCCCCTAACTGTCCCTTAAAATCATATTCTTTTGCCATAAGGATGTTATTGTTGCTTGTGGTAAGTATTACATTTCTAAATCGGCAATAATGTTCTTTCTTTTTGTGGAGTAGTAGACAGGACATTTCAATATATTTCATTTTAAAACATTTTTAAATTGAAGTAAAGTTCTGTAGTACAGCAAGTATTGTGCTTTATAAGGCAATAAAAGCTTTAAGAAAGACATTTCAAACTTGCATATTAAAGGCAACTAATACGTAATCCCAATACGGCTTTTAGAGAACTGAGGTTTTATGTAATATGTGTGATGGTTTCAGCCATAATTGGAAATGTCTTCCTGACTTTCATGACAATTGTAAACTACTTCAGGAAATGGTTCCTTTTTGAGTGGGTGAGGAAAATGTTTAGAAATGAATGTACTGCAGAATTCACAAATTATAATCTGTTGGCGAAATAGATCATCAATAAACCAGAGGGTTTAGGCACCTCATGTGCAGGAGAAAGATCTTCAAAATGTCTGTCTCAGGTCAGGGCCTGGCAGGACTTCTACTCATAGACATGCCTAAAACACCTGTCTCACTGTCATACTCTGGGATGCTCAAGCTGGTCTCTAACACCATCTTTCTTAGAAGATTCACTTGAATCATCTTATGCCTATTTGCTATGGCTGACCCCGTCCAGGAGCTGAGCTTGGGCTATTCTCACTGTTTGCTGCCTTGAATTGCTTAAACATGTTACTGTCACATCCCATTTCTTTTGAAGCAGTATATCCATCTCTTGTAGTGTGTGTATTATACTAAGCCTGAATTAGTAGCTTTCTTATTAGCTGACACATGAAGAAGTGAGAAGCTTGTATTTATTTCTTTCTTGGTGCAGAAGACATCCAAAGCCATATTTCACATTTCATGAGTGTGTCAACCTGCTAAACAAGGGGGAAGCTAGGACTCTTTGTTGAAACCCTTCCAGAGGGAAAACACAGATTCTTATGGCCGTGCAGCTGAAGTACATTAAAAACATTTTAAAAGGGACAGAAGTGCAATGTATACATTTTATGTTTAATGCATATTCAATTTCACTCTGAAGTTTTAAGTTTGAATGGGGTCAATCCACTAAAGGTCTAAATGTAATAATGTCAGTTTCAGTGCTTCAGCCCAAAATTTAC
This sequence comes from Sclerurus mexicanus, assembly GCA_013396755.1. Lineage (NCBI taxonomy): Eukaryota > Metazoa > Chordata > Aves > Passeriformes > Furnariidae > Sclerurus > Sclerurus mexicanus. The sequence goes on along the minus strand of VWZF01004618.1, from coordinate 830,584 downwards.
ATCCTAAAACCCTGCTGTCTAATGCTGGAAGAGCCTAGGGCCTGTAGTCAAAAGTAGTAGCAAAAGAGCCCAGATGCTGAGGAAGACTCTTTAAGCTAAGCTTTATCCACCTAGATTTTGCTATGTAGGGTCAATATGGAACGTGTCCTTATAGCATGTCATAGAACCATAGAATGGTCTGTGTTTAAAGGGATCAAAAACATCCTCTAGTTCCAAACCCCTTGCCATGAGTAGGGACTCCTTCCATTAGAACAGGTTGCTCAAAGCCCCATCTAGCCTGCCCTTGAGTGCTTCCTGGGACGGGTGTCCACAACTTCTCTAGGCGACCTGTTTCAATGTTTCACCAACCTCACAGTTATTGATGTCTTCCTGGTTCAACCTATCTTCTTTTAGCTTCTGGAGGGAATCTGAACCAGTTCCTCCTAATTCTCTAAGAAGTAGGCTACAGGATATGCTACAAATAATCCAGTTTGAAATTGTCTTTATACCATTAGCAAGTTTTCATAACAGCCTTTCCTTCTCTCTGTCAGAAGAAATGCCTGTAACAGAGCTTTATCCCCACATACATTAAACAGAAAATCTTTGTAACTCCAGTGGGAACGTACCAGAAATATAGATATTGCCCTTTTTGACATTTATCCTGTACAACAATTTTGCTCTTATGATATTCAATATGGAAATATTAATAGGGATGTATGAATCAATAAGATGTTGAACTCTTCAGAAAGTGTCACATACTTTTACAGAACTTTTATAAAGGTCCTACTGCATTCTAACCAAGTGACAGGAAGTAATTTATCCTGAAGAGTCTGACATTCTTGAGACTGAAAGAACTCAAAATTTAAGGCACTTTAAAAAAGAACCAAACCAAGCCAAAACAAAGCCAACAAAAAAAACCCATGAAAGAATGTATAATCAATGAGGTCAAAACAAAATGAAAGTTGTTTTTAAATAACTTCTCTCCCCAGTCCTTAGGGATATACAGAGAATTCTTTCTACTAGAAAAATCTATCTGCACTGGGGTACTTTACTTCATTTACTGATCTTCAGTTTCAGCATCTCCTTTGATTTATGCTTTTGGTACACTGTAAAGCTTACTGGGATCAAATCCTACCGTGCGTAATCCATCAGCATCAAGTTACAGAAAGTCACTCTGCGTAAGCATTTTGAAAGTCAGTTATGTTTAAGAACACAGGTGTTATAGAAACTAAAACATTAGAGATGTTGAAGTGCTTTAGGTTGGAAGTAATATCTGTTTTTATCTAGGTACAACTATAGACTAAATTAGTGGATCAAAATATATCTTCTTTCTCAGCACATTTAATAAAATCAGACTGTCAGCCAATAAAACTGTATTGCAGTTTTCTGGAGCTTATGGAGCAAAAGTATGTATGAACACAAACACAAAGTCTGAGGTTTAATCTGCATTCCAGAGAAAGATTCCCCAGGACTAAAGAAGAAAGCAGTAAATGCATGGGCTTAGGGCTGATTTGCACAGTGAGGGCCAGCTGTTGAGGCATACACCCAGACCCACACTGGCATACTGGTCTTCTGGTGGACTTTCTTGCCTGGACCAGTACATCCCACTCATGCAGGTTCTCAGGGAGCTGATGGCTCACCTCTGACGACCTCCATGTACATTGAGCAGGCATATTATTGACTGCATATACCCTGTGAACCAGTGAAACATATTTTATATATGTAGCTCCTCTTAATTCATATTTTTCCTCCATTGTAATATTTTATTATGTCTTTCTTTCTATTCTGTTTTTTTCCACCACTCTCTCCAGTTTGAAAATGTTCAGTCTTTGTCTCTACAAGAAGGAGGAGGGGGCAAAAGAAAGTATGGATACCACGAACTTGGATTTACTGTGTCATAGCAGCTCCGTTCCTCATGTATGTACTCCTCAATTATAAGTGAACCACAGTAGATTTATTTCTGCTTTCCTGGCAGCAGTAGAAATTGTGTCTAAAGGTTTGACAGTCTTTGTATAGTTCATTTGGATGGAAACGTCCCATACTGCACTTCACTGTCTATGCACTTAATATGGAAATGGTTTTTACTGCACTGGAATGCATACACAGGTTTGCAAAAAAGAATCTTCAAAGGGCAAGCATATGGATGTGAAAACATAAAAGGAGATTTAACAACTAAACAGAAAGCTGGATTAAGGGGTGGCATCCTTTTCTTCCTCTAGTAATGTAAGCTCTGCCTTATTTCCACTCAAATGTGTATGAAGCAGTAGATCAGTCTCCCGCAAATGGGCTATGTCAAAACAACATATAGTAAAAGGAGCACAGGAACATTTAGTGCCTTTCTTATTCCACCATATCCCATTAGTGCATCACACCTGGCACTAATGTAAATATTATAGCATATTGTATTTAAACGGACATTTTAAAGTATAAATATGAGAAGAGAGAAAATTGGTGAACAGATGTTTAGAAAAGTGACATTTTTCTTGTTTAGAGGCTAACAGGTGTTTTCTCTTGTTTGTTTTTTTTTGAGATATGTTAAAAAATCCAAATAAATTAGGTTGATAGGAAAATATTTCAGTTGTCTGAGCACTGGACTGAACGCTAATACTGGAGTAAAACACCCTTTTTTTTTCTGTGACCTTATGCAAGTTGTTTGACCCTTCCGCCCAGTCTAACAGGCAATCTGTAAAGCCTGCACGAAAAATAACATCTCCCTACTTCAGTACGACATTTGAAATATTCAGTACTTGCAGATTTCTTTGAGAACAAGTGTGAATACAACTTCCCATGAGGGACAGAAGATAGAAGCCTTTTACTGCTGTAATATCTGATGTGAACCTGTGTTGTGCTCCAAGTCATGCTTATAACAAAGTCACCATTTTCTTTTTTCATTTGATCACTCCTGGTCTCATCTACAAGAGACCAACGCATTCAGTTACTTCAAGCAAGTTTTTCCAGTTAAATAATTATTTAAAGAGACAAGAGACTTTTTTTCTTTCCAATTTCAAATTTTTGTGAATGGGTAATTCAAATGTAATTTTAATCTTACAATAGAAAACATTTTTTAAAATTTTGCCCTCTACATTTGTTAAATTTTTTTAAATAATAAGACATCCAAAACCCCTTTTGTTTTTAGTCACAAAATCTGGGAATTTTTTTTTGAAGATCAAAATGGGATATTTTCCATTTTGAAATGGGAGCACTTGCCACGCTTGGATTGATTATTTCCTACATTTCAACATTGACATGACAGAGACGGAAGAAACTGAACAATCTGAGGTGTGTTTTACTTGCTGAGTGGAAACCACAGGACCACCAAAGTGTTCTCCCTTATTCTTGCTCCTTTTGGCTTTCCTGATGCAAATTTTCTCTGTGAGTACTGACATGAATTCTTATGATCATAGAACAAGCAGTTGTGACACTGAGGCTTATCTTTGAGGGCAGTTGTTAGAGAACCCATGACTGTAAGTCATGTGCAGGCTGCTAAAGCACCTGTAACAACAATACCACAGTACCTTTCCCACAGTGTAGATGAAGGTCAGGGAGTTATGGTTTAGAGTTCCTCATACCTATAGAATTCACAACCAGTCAGCATGATAGCGCTTTTATGCTACTAACAGTGTTGTAGAGATAGCAAAATAGAAAAAAAACAACACTCTGGCCTGTGTTAGACACTGCAGAGTGTATCAAAGACAGAACGCTTATCTTTTAGCTGAGTACATCGCACCCTAGCAAGGGATGGCGTGGCTGCATCACCAGAAGTTTGGGCCAAAAAGAAGGATCTGTGTGGAATCGTAACCAGACCAACCATCCAGGAAATTTATAACATCCCTGGAAAGAGCCTGTACCAATGGCAGACTGTCTCATTTTCTCAATGTTATGAATGTACTTACATATTGCTAGTGCCATGTGTTGACTACTTACATATTGTCCGCCCAGTAAATATTTTTCATTAATTTTAATTGCTCTTTTTACCGCGGTTCTGCAAAATTTCTCATTCTGCATTTAATTTTGCACTGTGTTTAACCTGGGTCATAATGTTCAACATCAAAGCATTATTGGAGAGTTTTGTTACTTTTTGTTTTATACTAGAAAGTCAAATTAAGTGGGGAAAAGCCCACTAGTGTTGCAGGGCATATGGAGAAAACAACAGCCCCTACATGATATTTCTCATATGATCTCATGAGAAATGCACATAACGATTTCCAGCCCAAATCATAAAACATCAGACAGTTCTGTGGTGGTGGGTAAATGGACAGTTGGTGACAGCGGGGAGCTTCAAGCTTTCGTAGTCACTGCCATTAGAAACATTTTCAGTTGTATTAATAATCAGTTGTTCATGACCATTACCTAAACATGCCAGCAGCTTGCACAGATACCTGTTCATCTTAGTTGCAAAGCATGTGAGGCACTTTTCCATTCAAAGTCTGCATGAGCTCAGTCTCAGCAATCACAGAATCACAGGATGGGTAAGGCTGGGAGGGACCACAGTGGGTCTTCTGGTCCAACCTCCCTGCTCAAGCAGGATCATCCTAGAGTACATGGCACAGGATCATGGTCCGGATGGTTCTTGAATATCTCTAGAGTGTTGGGAAAGGACATTCTGTTCCAAAGCACAGAACATGTACAAAAGATGGCAAGCCATGGTGTCCTAGATTATATTCTAATTTTCAATAAAGCAAGATTTAATGGCCAGAGCTACTTTCAAGTTACAGGAGAAAGTATAATGAATGTTACATTTGCCCACATCAATACCTCAGAATCAACATTTAAATTACCAAAATTACTTAGACTACCTAATGGGAAAAAACATTAAAACATAAAGCTAAGTTCTCAACTCCTTTGAAATGCAAAATAAAAAACCTGGAAGAAAAGGCAATAGAAATGTGTTTCAAATACATTAATGCTGAATCTTCAAATGTTTTTTTCCCAGACAACACATAAAAATTATTTTAAAAAGTTAAAAGCTAAGGTTATGTGGTTTATTCTTTATTATGTTGACTGAATAATGCATGATACAAAGACCTAGCTTCACCAAATATTAGAAACCTAACTCCATTCCTAACTCCAGTGACCTCATTCTGAAGCCAATGTGATGTTAAGTACACAGTGTCTTTGCGGATTTGGGCTTCAAACTTTCTGCCATTTGTGAGTTCTGAGCTGAATTTTTCAAGGGATGCAAATAATAGAAGTTTCTATTGGTACATTAGCCTGAAGGTTAAAGAAAACAATAAATGACAGAAATTGTGACAACCAACCTAGAGAATACTGAGGAACTCAGAAATTTTTTACTTCTGTTTTCAATGTTACTCTCAATTCCTACATCTTTCAAGACTCTGAACCATAAGGCATGGACAGGGACAATGAAGTTCCTCCCACTGGAGGAGAAGATTAGGTTCAAGACCACGTGATGAGCCTGAACATATACAAGTCTTTGAACCTGATGAGATGCATTGCAGAGTCCTGAGAGAATCAGTTGATATAGTTGCCAATCCACTCTCAATGATATTTGAAAAGTCATGTTAGTCAGGCAAAATCCTCAGTGACTGGTAAAAGGGAACCAGCATGCACATTTTTTAAAAGGGTAGGAACCCTGGGAACCACCAACAGTCACCTGTACCTCAGCGCCTGGTAAGATCATGAAACTGGTCCTCCTGGAAGATAAGTTAAGACATCAAGATTAAAAACATTAACATGGCTTTATCAGAGGTAAATCATGCCTGACTAATCAATCTAATGGCCTTCTACAGTGGAGTGACCACATCCACATGAGTGGACCAGTGGAAAGCCATGAATGTCATCTCTCTAAATCTGTCAGGCCTTTGAAAAAGTCTTATAAGGGAGTTTATAAGGAAGACAGGGAGACTTTTTACCAAGGCCTGTAATTACAGGACCAGGGACAATGGTTTCCAGTTGAAAGAGAGTAAATTTAGATTGGATATAAGGACAACATTTTTACAATGAGGGTGATGGGACACTGAGCAAGCTGTCCAGAGTTGTGGATGCCCCATCCCTGGAAGTGTTGAAGGTCAGGTTGAGTGCGGCTTTGAATAAATTGTTCTAGTTAAAGTTGTCCCTGACCTTGGAAGAGCAGTTGGTTTAGATCACCTTTAAAGGTGACTTCCAACCCAAAGCATTCTACTAATTCTGGTTAATTCCACTAATATGTAAAAGGACACAAGGGGCATGGAGATCTCTGGAGAAGAATTAAGAGCCAGTAGATTATCACAATACCACAGACAAGCACTCTGATCCTATTTCAGCCAATCTATGACTGCTTGCACGACCTGAGCATCTCCTTATCATATTTATATTACATCTTTCATTTGCATGACTAGGCAGTTCTGATCCCCAGTCTCATGGGAAGAATGGCCTAAATATAGAGTTGGTATCATTCTACTGTTGTGCAAATAAGCATGTGTGATGTCTTTTGGACCGCAAACTCAGTTAGACCAAGGTTTCCTACTCTTTTTTGCTGTCCATCACTCCCTGCATTGGCAGCAACAAGCAATCCCAGTGATGGCAGCACCCACTGTTCTGAGCTCCAGGATGTGCTATGTGTCATTTTCAAGTGGACAGAGTGTTGATAATTCTAGAGAGGACCATGATTTGTATTACATTATCTGAAAACAGTATATCTGAGGCTACTACATACACAGATTGTTGTTGTGTGCTTAATTAGGAGATGGGAACATATATCAGCGAAATAAGTTTCTCCAGGGATGCCATAGATTTTAATAGGTTCTTCCAAGTTTGGCATGGAGGCAATGGTAGTTACCTTTCAAGCCAGGATGGTACAGTTAAAAGAGTGGGGAATGAAAGAAGCATTTGCAAAATCTTCAGAAATCAGTTATTTTTGGTAAAACTAGCTCTCCATCTATTTGATGGACTTATGTACCTGAGGAAGACAATGTTCCAGATCCTGAGAGCTACCAACCAAAATCATCATTGACCAGGAGTCACAACATATCCACTGAAGTATGCAGAAAGATCAGCAAGCTGAGGACATCAATCACAGGTGAGAGATATTTGTAACTCCCCTGGGGCTAAAGATTTCAGGCCCAAGTGTCTTGGGGGTCTTGTCATACACCAATGCCATACTATAGGATTAGCCAGAAAAAACACTGTCAGCTTCAGAAGCATTCATAGCTTGGAGGCACTAAATGATTTGTGTTCATCACCCTAGGGAATCACAGGAAGAAAAGATGACTGAACTCAGATCCTGTCAGTGACAGGCAGGTATCCAAACCAACAGATCAGTTTTGCTGTCTTAAATCTCCTGTTTAAAGTTCTGAAGTTTAGAAGAGTTCAGGTTTTAATGTGTTGTCCAGGACATAGTGATATTGTGAACCCATGGAAAAGTTTTAAACCCACACAAGACTGTGAATTTCATAAACCTAATTCAGCCATGGGTGTGTAATGCACTGTGCAAAAATGCGTTATGGTTTTAGCTTGAAAACAAAAATAAAAGAGTTTTATACAGGGAAAAAAAGCCAGTTTTAGATAGAATAAGCTAGAAAAACCTTGCCTATTTTCCACTGCTACACTATACACACTGAATGAACTTCATGTTATTGCTGAGATCTGTAATTAGTCACTTAAAAAAAATCTATTAAAAAGCTATATTTTTAAAAATATATTTCTAAACAATAATCTGAAAATACTGCTATGGCAAAGGACCGTAAAAATCACTAAGCTTAAAATGCATTTGGCACTACCCACAAAGACACAGATTTAGCTATTTTTTCTCTTTACTCTTACTACCTGCTATATCCTACTCTCATCTGGATTGTAAGGCAGGTGAAGTGAGATCTGTAAGTCTGTATTGTGCATAGGACCAGGAAGCTGTGATAGTAACATCTCAATGCTACCTCTGTTTTAAAATGGAAACACTGAGACCACTAGGGTAAATAGTACTGCAAGAGAATTTATTAGATTTATTTGGTAGTGGACCTATTTTTAAGGAGTTCTGTGAGGAGACTGTAATGGTATATTGTCCTTTCTAAGTGGCTATTTCACAACAACCAAGGTTTTACTATAGAAACTGGACTGCATAATTGAGGTTATTTTTTTTCTTTTACTACTGTTACTTTCTAATTAACTTGCTCTATTTTCCCTTTTTCCTTTGGTTTGTTGAATCCTTAACCATAATCTATAATGATTATGTTGCCTTCACTAACAAAACATTCCACTGAACTGAGGTTCATCATCTTTATTGCCCCAAAGTTGGTAATTGTTTTAGAACAGTTCAGTGTAAGTGGCATAAGCAGACTGATAGCTTTGTGCAATTGCATGTCAGGTTTTCTGTCATTAAAGAAGTAAAGAAAAACTGTGTGTATATAGTGAACACTTCATCAGCTGTGATCTGCTTCTTGTTATGTTGTTTCCAACAATATATTTTTTAATTTAGATTGAACAGGGAAGTAAACAAAGTCACAGTTTACTGTGTTTGTAAGAACACTATTAATATCCAAGCTAATATTTACAGTTCTGACACAATCCATGTAATAAAGTTTCTACTAACATTATAAACACTAAAAAGGGACCCAGTGTAAATATTTAAACCACAGAGATCCTCATCTAGTCTCAGCTCGGGTAGCTGGAGGTGGCAGACAGTATTTCAGATCTGTTGGCCAGGTTCTGACAGAGGGAAGGCAGGACCTAACTCTGATGGAGAAGTCGGAAAGCCCATTTTTCCATCATCTGATGTCTCAGTTACTATGAGCCAGTTGAAAGGCATGCAGCGTTTTCAGACATTCTGCTTGTATTCCAGAAACTCCTTTAGACACAAACATTTTACAAACTTTATAATTCTTTTTCAGCAGCTCTCGCTTGTATTTTCATTTTTCATGGCAAGATATTTTCGGCTGGAGTGACAGATTATCTTGGTGTAATTTTAACCATACTTTTAGGGAAACAAATATTTTTCAAATGGCTTATGACCTTCAATAAGCAGAATGAGTCATACTAACAGATGTGGTATTGCCTGTTACCAGATGTAAGTAAACTGTTGTCTTGTGACTTCCTGTGCAACCTCATTGACTGGTATATGACTGTCGTTCTATTTGTTGCTCTGTTTAAATAATGCAATCACTATAGCCACTCCAAACACGCTTTTGGAGGTTTAATGCAGTGGGCAAAACTGAAAAATGTTGCTAATATGTAAATTATTTCAGAGGGTCTAAGACAATTACAAACCATATTTTAATGGAGTACTTCTGAGGCTTTGAGCAACCTGTTCTAGTGGAAGATGTCCCTGCCCATGGCAGGGGTGTTGGAACTAGGTGATCTTTAAGGTCTTTTCCAAGCCATTCTATCATTTACTGCTTCAGGGATCTTTTAAAAGTACTAATAAGGAATAAAGTCAATTGGCTCCTGTTGTGGATGCATAAATACCACAAAAGTTCTGGATTGCTAGACTCTTTATAAAAAATAGTACATACAAACCAATTGATTTATGGCAAAGACAAAGACAGTGTAGCAGCAGTAATGGCCAAGTACTGTCCTTTCCTTTCCCCTGTCCATCTCCTTCCTGCCTTCTGCCTGCCTTTCTATCCCTTGGCCTCCCAACCTTTCTTCCCTCCCCTTCTTCCCTGATACAAGATTTGGGCTATTTTTGCTTCTCATTATAGACATAAATGGAATTATACATATAACCTCAGGTTCTCCATGTATTTGTGAGAAACCAAAACTTAACACTCTACTAATTTTGTGTAGTTCACATTTTGTTCCATGGAGTTTCTGATAAAATGGGATTAGTGGTTATTTCAGTAAACAATTTTATCTAAAAATCCAGTGTCATTTCAGTGACAGTGACTGCTAGGATATACCACAATAGGACCTCCTAGTTTTTCAGTAACTAAGCAGTGACTGTTGGCAAAATCTGCAAATTCTTAGTAACTATTTATTAAATACATAATGTTAATACATACTTTTTCTATTATAAGTATTCCCATGAAATCTACTGGGTTTGATAATGGCAAATATAACAACTAAGAACATTGGAAACAGCACCTTCTTCTTAGTCTTTAGACAAAGCTTTTCTGAGGTTCTGTTTTCACGATGTATTTCATACAGATTAATGCAAACATATATTTTGACATAGAAGTATCTTACATGAAGTTGAGCAAATTTGAAAATAAGACAGTTAAACTATGCTAACTTCTACTTTTAATTCCTGACTAAAAATGCAGAATTTGTCTGAGGGTCAATATAATATTCTCAGGAAAATCTTACAAGCTGGTTAGACTAAAGAGGAAAAGAAATCCATAATGGTTCATACTTTTTTACCACTGAATATAGAGTATTAGAAAAAACCAACTATTTGTCAAGTACTGAGATAGCTACAGAATTGAGGAATGAGTTCCAGTTGCTTTAATCTCTCTAGTTTTGAAGTAGAAAGATACAGTTTTCATTTCCATTGAGAGCATCCCATTATGTCTTTCTGGGTTGGTAAAACTGCAAAAATACAGTGGACATAGCTTTTATGTACCCAGTATTTGAGAATCCTATGCTAGGAAAGGAGTGGCTCGATGCCATCCCTCTTTCCCAGAGCAGTTGCAAAGCACGCTAATGTTCTTGGTGCTGAATCAGTAACTCAAAGACTGGTACAGCCAGTGTATTACTGGAACCATTTTGATGTTCTAATATATGCCAGAAATCACACTTCAGAAGAAATGGAGCATTTGAAATTTTTTTGAAAGATATCTTTCTGTTTGGCAATAATAGATCAGATGATTCACAAAGATTTGCATTGAAGGACTTCTGTCAAAATGTTAGAATTCTTTAAATTATATAATAATGCCCAAAATACACTGGATAACATATTTCACACTGTCATGCCATTGAAGTGAGTTGTATTCACAGTTATCAGAATTTTCCCTAAGTAAAAATAAGTATGTATCTGAGAAGCAAGGGAGTGATGCATTGTTTGAGATGTGGCATTAACTATTATATTTTAATTAAATGAAGTGGTAATGAAATTATATATGAAAAAAATCTGTCTTTTAATGAAACCCACACATGCATCAAGAAGATAACACAATGCCAGCCCTAAGCTTGAGCTTAATACAGGTTTTGTCTTTATATGCATTCTATGTTTTTTTAGCAACAGTTATCTTGCTTCTTGCCCTGAAATCTAAACCAGTATCTCTGTTGCAGAGAACAGAAATGCAGTCATTAGGTAGGGAAAAATTTGAACAGAAATTAACAAGTTATCCAGGGTGTATGAAATTGCATGTGTTCAGACAATATTTCTGATAAAAGCCTTCTAACTGTGAACCTTTCAAATCATTTCACCTTTTACAGTGCTGAGCATCTGGTGTCTTTTCACACTAAGCATCAAGTATGTATATGTTTTCTCATCTTCACTTTATAATAAATCTCATTTAAGCACAGCTTACCTTCATGAAAGAAAACAGTTGAATAGTATTTTTAATAGTTTCTTAACTACTCTCTGCCCTCCGTCCTTCACAGTTTCACTGTATGAAGATGCTGAAGTTACCCTCTAAAAGCCCCTTCTCCTACCTCTCAGTTTACTCTTTTTTTTTTTTTTAAATGAATCTATGAATCTCAGCTCTGGAGTCTCTAGATGTCATATCTGAAACCTTTGTTTTGACCTTACCACGCTAGTCTTTCACACTTTCACCACTCTCTGGAAGATATTTTCACTAAAATGTCTTTGCATTTGTCTTTCTAACTTTCATTCTCTTTGTTTTGTCTGCTGCTTTGATTCTGTAATACTATCTCATCATCCAATGTGCTGTACTTTGCTGTGTTTTTCTGTTTTCTCCATATATTTTATCACCAGCTGACACATGACTTATGGAGCACTGTTGATTGCACTCCAACATCTATCATAACTTGTATCACTTCTACAAGAAAATAAACTTTTCACAGGTAGTCTGCCTAATCCTTTAGTGTCAGTTTTAAAACCGGAATTCTTAAAAATAAATAAACAATATTTAAGCACCTAAAACCTATTCAGTTGAGCAGTTTTGAACAAAACCTGTCTTTAGTGTAGGACTTCATGGCTTTTAAATTTGAAAGAATGCTTGCAATATTTATGTGACAAAGTATATAAGAGATGCTGATTGTTTATTTCCCCACTATATGTAGCCAAGGTACTCCTCTGGCTGACACAGTTGCATCCTGAAGGTTTTCCTTCATCATGTCTCTTCCTTTTTCTTTGAGAGGTATCTAGGAATTAGGGACTTAAATATCCTTGAAGTGTGGGTCCCAGTAGTTCTCAGCCCTCATACTTGATTTATAAATCTCTACCCCTGGAGCTATACGAGAAGAAAACTGCAGTTTGACAATCAGGAAAAGAGGGAAACATCTTTGAAACACTCCTAGTTATGTCTCAGTAGTCTAAAGCATGCCTTCAGCTCTCAGGGCAACAGAAAGGGTTACAATGAATTCATCAGCCCCATTAAATTCTGAAGTTCTGAAATTAAGCCCTAACATACACCTGGAATTCTTGAATGTACTGTTTCTTGCATGGCTGCCTGTTTTAATACTTAAAGAAGATATACCCTATAAACTACCAATTTGGAAACAGTAAGAATAAACAGGAACAGGTCTCAGGAGACTGTTAGGATTTTTGAAAAGAAGATGAAAGAATAGTTTGGTTTGCTGAGCCTTACAAAATCAAAGCTACAAGGGGCTACTATTTGTCCACTTCACGGTATATCCAAGGAACAGACACCATGGTGAGGAAAAGATAGCTTAAAAGACAATGTTGACCTAGAGGAAATGGTCATCCCTAGATAATGAATAAATTTAGTTTGGAAGTTAAAGAAACATTACTAACTACGAAAGCCGAAAGGTACTGAAGAATCTTTTTAGCAGGAACAATAAAGTCAAGAACCTCAACAGCTTTTAGGGTAGGAGTTGATCACCTGATGAATGATATGGTGTGACCACTTGACCTATCAGAACAGAATTTAGTGAAAATCCCTTTTAAAAAACCATGCACTTTGAAGTTTCCTCACAGAAAATGTCATGGTGACTTGAAGTTTTGATTTTGAGAAAATTAGGTTTTCTAGCTGAGAACCATTATCCAACATCCAGAAAATTCTGACTGCATCCACATTAACAAACCAGCACACTATAATGTCTAGTTACCTGCTGCAACAACAATCTGTGAACATAACACATTTCATGCTACCAGCACTCTACAACAGCACTGGAAAACAACTCAAACTACACTGATAAATCACAAAGTCTACCAAGACCACTCCTTCTAAGGTTCCATGATTTTAAAGCTAATGATGTGGTGCTGTAAAACTTCAACTAGCACTTAGACTAATTTTGTGTATATATCTATTTTCTGTTTACTGAGAAACTCCATCTGCAAAGTGACAGATAAACAGAATCGTGTAGTGATGTTAAACAACTTTTGTAGGGAGAAATGTCCAAATTTCTTGATTGTTGAGAGGTTGATAAGCTATTGTTTGTCTCCTCAAGTCACTAAGCAATCTGGTCACAAGCAGTGTCTGAGTTACAGTGCTTGGTGGGTTTCAGCAGGCTGGATAAAGATGAACAGCAGAATCTAAAGGTCCAACCATCTTGGTTCAATGTCAGTTTGGGAGACTTTATCTTAATTTCTTTATCTAAAAATCTATTTAGATAAAATTTATTTAAGTTTAGATTAAGTATTTTCCTAAATATTTCATTGTTGTCCATCTCCTATGTGATCAAACTGATAGAAAAGCTTGAAAATGTGACTCTGAACCACAACTCTAAACCCTTGCTTGAAAACCAGTAAGGCTCACGTATTCTGAAGAAGGATGAAATCGCACAGAACTTAAATTTGTGATACTGCTTGAAGTGTACAAGCTACTTTCCCCAGACTGACAATTATTTTTTCTAGTATATGTGGTAAAACAGTGAAGATGATAGATGCTAGCACAAGGGCTCATTGTTCTCTATCAAAATGCTGATCACAGTAACTATCCCAGCTTCAGAGAACTGCATAGTCTTTCAGTCTAATGCAGATGGGGCCAAAGAGTCATTTGAGAATTAGTTCAAATGAACTGAACAATTTTGTGGCACTTTGAAAATAAAGTGCAGAAAACAAAATAAGATTTATATTTAAAAAAGAAAGCATATGTCGTTCTTAGGCTGTCCCATATTGCATTAGGTATCGATCACAGTCCACTACTTTTTATATGGTAATTCTAATTTTTGAAACATTTATTAGTAAAGAGAATTTCATAAGTAGGCAATATTCCTCTTCAGTGATGTTTAGATTTTCCATTAAAAGCAATTAGTTCACTGCAAATAGGTAAACAAGTACCCTCCAGTGACTACCTGACAAACTGAAACTACTCTAAGATATTGCATTAGAAGAAGACTTCTTGTACGGAAGGTGCATTTGCAAGCAGAGTTGAAAATGGATGGGGTTGGATTAGATGTATTAAAAAAAGAAAGCTTAAGGATCCCTTGATAAGCATCAATGCTCCTCCCACAGTGAGCAATGCATACCTACCTCTTTTAAATAAGCATCTGTCTCCACAAAATGAGCCACCAGATGACACAAGGTGGTGGCTTCTCACATCACAAGAACTTACTGATATAAGCATCAGATAAGGATTCAAACAGTCATATCTTTGTGTTCTTTATATATGTGTTGCTTCAGAGAGAAATCACCTGCAATCTCCTTGAATGGTAAGCGTAATATAGTTTTCCTGTAGCTCAGACTCTGTGACTCAAATTTTTGTTGGGCCTATTTTTCTTTTGCTTGTAGGCAGGTTTCTTTGTTAAAAATACAAGGTAGAATTTTTTTTTAAATCATATTGAAATGTAAATTTGGCATAATTTCAGCTAATTGAAAAACTGTATGATACACATTTTAGTTGATTTTCATAAAATCTACTTTTTCCAAGCAAGAAGATGCAACTAATATACAAATAATATGACATCCTTTCACGTTCAATATGAATTTATGTTTCTTTTTGTTGGCAAAATTTTTCACAATCTGTTTTTACTTGTTGGCCACCAGACATTGTTTATTTCCCCAGTATATCCAAATGAAATGAAACTGGATAAATACAAATTCTAGGTATTGTACCTACCTTACTGGTAGATATTAACTTTATTTCTAACCAATGTTCATGAAAAATGAAATATTCAGTTGAATTTGTTAAGGCTAAAATAGACTATTATTGCTGAGGGTCTGGTCATAGTTTCATATGTACTAAATATGAAATAGAAAATATAATTCAAACAAATACTCTTACCTATTCCCTTTAATAACTTAATCTTACATAACTTAATCTTAGTAAGACAGAATATCTGACTGACTTTGATATGGCCACCACCCTTCAGGTAGGAAATTAATGTCCAGGACTGGCAGAAATCAAGTCAATAGTCAACAAGTCTTACAGAATAGCTAAAATATGCAGGATTGTACTTGTAGTAATTTCATTAAGATATTTTTGTCTTTTCCTTCTCTCCTAAATTATATTTGTTTAAACTGACCAATTTAAAACAAAACTGTATCTTTTCATATTTTATAAATTCATGTACGTACGTGTCATTTTTGCTCAATTATATATGTAAATATTATCAAGACAATGCTTTCTTTAGTTTTAAAATAACCTTGTTTGCACTATATAACATACATTTTAATAAAACTCATTTTTAGTAAGCCTTTCTTTTTCCTAACCTGATGGAAATAGAGTTTAATATTCCAAAAGTTAAGCTTAATTATTTCAGTGCAATTGCATGGACAATTCATTGAGAAGAAATAAAAGTGATACAGACAAGTTGCAAAGTAAATTATTATTTGAAATAAGTGAAAACCTGAGGTGTAATCTGACACAGAAAATAGAAACTGCATTCTATTTTGGAAAAAGATATTTTGTTGCAGTTATAGCAGGCTGTGATGATCCATAGAAAGCATTTCCTAAAGACTTCCAGTGTTGACTGTTTCTGCGATATAGATTCAATTTGTTATTCCCAGATACTTACACAAGAGGTTAAGGTTAATTACTGGAAATGTAGGATCCAGATCTTACTTTAGTTATCAGAAATCATGGAAGTACTTTCAAAATATGTTTATACATAAGAGAGTTAGAGAGTTAAGTGAAATCTCAGTTAAAAAAAAAAAAAGAACGTATAGTGAGCAGAAGCTATAAAGGAGACAGACTTTGGCTGTATAATTAATAGGTACAGAAATATAGTC
>VWZF01004618.1:790020-806112 GCA_013396755.1 Sclerurus mexicanus | reverse complement strand
GGGTGGTGAGTGGCAGACGGGCACATCCCCCTTGGGCACAGCTTAATAGAAAGGGAACCCCTCTTAGAGGGAGGTCCAGAGGTCATGGCAGGAATGAGTAGACTATGTATCAAAAATGTCCCTAAAAGAAAGTTTAGAAGCACTGGAACTGTTATGGAGGGACAGAGAACCAGCAGTGCAACCTGTAAGTACGAAGCTGCAGCCAGGAGGACATAAAATCTTCCCATTTTTAATAGAGAGTAGGATGAGAAGTGATGTATTTGTATTGCTGCTGGAAGACTTAGACCAAACTTTGGAGAGGCCTTTTCAAAGGGTAAGAATAATTAAGCAAAAGGAAGAAGTTGCGTACAGGATTGTAAGACTTGGATAACTTTGGAGACTTTTAACAGCAAGCTAAACAAATATGGCAAAGTTTGTAGATGTGTTTAGATACCTCTTGAAGTCATTTCCAGCTGCGTATGGTTTCTGTGTTCTGCCTGTATTCCTGCGCAACCCCTCTTCGGCATAACGTGGCTTATTGCCCTAGTGGGTGATCTGCTACTACACAGCTGTTCAGCAAAGGAGCTGCAGTTTACAATAGCAAACCAAAGTACTGAGAACACTTGAGTGCTTCTTTTCCTCTTTTGCTAATGAAACATTGCATTATTGGCTGATAAATCTTACTTTTTTTTTTCACAGAAACATTTTGTTTTACGTTGGAGAGTAAATCCAGTGTTGAGTGGCAAAATGTGATCTAAATCAATAGAAATAATATAGGTAGACTACTAGAAGGAACAGAAAACATTAGACTCTTTAATAAGGTTATAGATAGCTTTTTGATGTATATAAAATGTATAGTATGTAATGGACCTGTTATTTTTGTGACAGTTGCATAATCCTAAATACCCGTTCCACAATTATATCCCAAGTTTTTTATTAGCTTCTTCTAATTGCACTTTTGAGGCAGATGCTAACCCTGTATTTGGTCTCACTCTTCTAAATCTTTAAAAACGTTTATAACATTATTGACATGAGTAACCTCACTGAGGTCAGTGGGATTATTAACCTGAATGAAGTTAAACACGTGCTCAAGCACATGAATGGGCTGCCCTGTAATGTATATTTGTTTAATGACAGCAAAAATTATTAAGACTTTGTGACTCGGGATCCTGGAGAGCAAAGCTTTCCTTTTTTTTTTTTTTTTTTTTGAAGCTGAGAAGGGTACAGTGATTTTAGGGGATTTCCTTTTCTTATCCTTTGCTTGCTTACACATCTTTGGAAGGGTTTGCATTACTTTTGGTATGCATTTTTCTCCTTTATTTTTCTCCCAGTTTTGTTGAATTGTTTTCCTTTTTTATTGCCTCTTAATTTTAATGGCTCTTTGTTAAACTCATGCCCATTCTACTGCAATCATTTTTTTTCTATCACTTTTCTGGGCTTTGAATCACTCTAACAAAAAATATTTGGAGAATATCGTAAAGTAAGAGTCAGCAGGGTTCCCATAGTGGGTTTTTGTTGTAAATCACTGGACCGGGAATGTGCTCAGCTGTTGGAGTATCACAGTGAGGATACTGTGTTGGTTCAGGCTGAGATAGTAGCCTGTGCGATGCTCTAAGCATGATGCTGAAATTAGAAAATATGTTGGTTGCTCTGACAGAAAGAACATCACAGAAGCCCGATGGCAGAACTTGAAAGCTTAGGACAGAGGGTGCTGTAGAAAAATCCAAAAAAGGAATTTATCAAGGTTATTATTTTTTCCTCTCTGTTAAATTCATTTGATGTGGTCAGTGCAGGAAGGAGTATATAAATGTAAGTGATGAGTTTGCTTGTTTGGGATTTTCCATGGTAGAGGGAGGATCTTGAGCTCACTACAGAAGAGAAAGTAATGTAGTCAAGATGATTTCAAAGTAGGTTTTTTTGGTTTCTTTTGTTGTTTTTTTTTTTTGCGGGGGGAGTTTTCTGAGGGGGTTTTGTGTGTGTTTTGGGTTTTTGGGTTTTCGTTTGTTTGTTTGTTTGTTTTAAATTTTGCACTGTTTCTCATCTGGATCTGATTTTGCAATTGATTAAATCAATCTGAGTTTCACTGTTGGCTCAGTCTGATCAGGATTTTTGAACTTCTGTATGAAACCAAACAGCTGGGAGAGAATTATTGAATGGTAGCATGCCCATAGAAACATGTTATAGCTTTACTAACTTCTTGCCCTTTAGGAGAATCAGAAAATGAGAATATCTGTATCCAAAATAGGTTATTTCAGATGGAAGTGCCTGTAGGCTGCGGAGCTTCATTAAGAAGAATCGTTCTGGGCTTACAAAAGTGGATGAATTAAATGCTACCCCACTGCATCATGCTGCAGAAGGAGGACAAATAGAACTAATGCAGTTGATCATAGACGATTCTTCCTGTCAAGGTAACATGTTTCTTGTTAACTATTTTATTTAACAGAATAAAAAAGTTCAATAATCAGAATGTCTGTGTTATCTCCATTCAAATATAATTCAAACTGCCACAGTTTGCACTATCTCAGGTGTGGTTGGAGTCAACCTTGTTATGTTAGGACTGTTTTGTCTCTAATGCAGTGAAACAATAGTGTCTTAGTTTGAGACTCAGATTTACCCTCTTCAGATGTGAAAAAGAAAACTGCAGCGATGTCTGCATCAGTAGGTCTGACTTTGTGCTCCCTATTTGTGATGTGTCTGTTATATAATAAGTTTTGTGAACGACATCGAATTCCACTAACAGACTGTAGACTACTGAGCAAATCTACAAAGGTCCTGAAAAGCTCATTTTTTCACCTAGTGATGGTCATTTTAATTTTAGATTATTCTGGCTGAAATACTTTATTTTTATTTTCAGTATATAATTTTTGTACTATTTTTTTTAGAATATTTGTCTAGGTTTATCTTCAATTTTGAAGCTCAAAATATATGTGTAGAACAGACCACTTTTATAACTAGTGAGAATTTATTTACTTCTGTGTTCTTAAGTGAAACAGAATAAATATGGTATAATTTTCTTCCCGTTTGCAAGCACTTATTTGTTACCTCTTATTTCAGTTATTCACACTCGCTTGTTCTGTGCAGCCTCTAAAGCAATGGCTGCAAAATCAAATAAAATAAGCAAAAGAGTCAAGAAATGAGGGAAATGAGCTAGCTCTTGGGATGGGAAAAAAGGTATATAACAATGGGCAAGAAATAGACACTGCATGACATGAATCTTTTCCTTTAATTCTTCTAAGAAATGTAGTAGCACAGACCTAAGCCTTCACTGAAGAAACTTTTGGTTTTTTCTCCCAGTGCAATCAGAACATTTGACGGTTTTGCTTTTGTTTTTGTTTTCTCTCCTTGACCTAGTATTAAATGTGATGGATTCCTCTGGCAATACCCCACTGCACTGGGCCACAAAGAAAAACCAGATTGAAAGTGTTCGTTTGCTTCTCAGCAGAGGAGCCAATCCAAACATTCTCAACTCCAATATGATGGCACCTTTGCATATGGCTGTTCAGTCCCTGCACAATGAAATTGTGAAAGTAAGTCTAAAGTCCACGTAAATATACACACTTGATAAGTAGCTTAACAGCAGCCCTGTGCAGAACACCAGGACCTTGTTCATATATGCTGTATTTCCTCACATGTTTTGTTTAGCAAGCAGGACCTGTAATATATGATGCTTATAGAAGTGCTTGTGTCTTAGCACAGCAAGTAAAAAGTAACTCACCAATTTATAGAAATATTGATATTTGTCCTATGATAGTAGTCATGTTTCATGGAACATGCTTTTCAATTTCTCAAATGCAACAAATTTTCTTTTAAAATGTTCTCTTTAACAATAAACTTTATGTAGACGTGTTATTTCAAATTATAATGCTGTGGGTTTTTTGGGTTTTTTTGCAATTGTTTAGGAAGTCTTAGAAGTATCCACACTTTCTTGAAAAAAGTGCATTTTTCTTATAAAAACCAGATTAAAATTAGTCAGAAAGCACAGTTCTTAAAAACAACATTCTAACAATGAATTGAGTAGTAGCAGAACTAACTGCAATTAAAAATCACAAAAATATATTGGGAAGAAATTACTAGGGTGCCCATATTGGACCTTGTAAAATAGCAGCAGCATTGAGATTTTAAGCAGCATGATTTTTTAACCATTTGCCTAAGTGCAATGAGAATGTTTTCACTTCACATCCAGCATTTGGATAGAATTTTAGAATTTGTAAAGTTCTTCAATGAATTAAGGGGAATGCAACCTTAACATTGCACCACTTGCTTTTCCTTTTAAATTTTTCTTTTAATTCATCTTAACAAAAGAAACACCTATACCTGTATTCAAGACTCAGAGTCCTTTAGAAATGTTTCCATGCCCTCACATCTTTTAGAAAATCTCTATTTATTATGAATTAAGAACAATAAAATCTGGAATACAAAGCCAGTTTTCTTTTGCAGCTCTGTTCTTGAGCTCTCTGTGTCTCAATTTTTTCCCCACTCTGTTGTTTATTAAGGCTAATTCTCCTTTAGTTTTTATTGTCAAATTGCCTGAGAGGGATTAAAATGTGCCAGTTCCTTTAGTACAGAAAAAAAAAAATCACTGGAATTACCGAAATACTATTAAATAAGTATGTAGCTAGGGGAATAAATATGCAGTACAATATGGTGATTATTATTTCCAGATCCTTTGCTTCTCAAAAAATGCTGAAAGCAGTCATAGAGGTACTTGATGATACTGATAGCTCAGTGACAGCAGCTCAGTGATAGCTGTTGGCATAGAGACTGGAGCAAGATTTCAGGACTGGCAGGGTCTCAGTTCTTATCAAGCCCCAACTCCCTTCATCTTATATAACTGTCCAACAGATACCTGACTGAGCAGATTCCACAACATTGCCATTTGTCTGGGAATACAGAATATTGCAAGACATTATAACAAACTTCAGGTGAAAATCTCCACCTGTAGTTTGCTACAGAAAATATTTTCTCACATTATTGGGGAAATTGTTAAATCAGACTTTAAAATACTCTGCAGATTTTAACCAAGTTATCCAGCTGTCTGCTGGAAAGAATTGTACTTTGCTTTGTATATTTTTACCTGCATTTTTTACCTGCATATTTTTACATTCTCCTGCATTTTGTCCCTCGTCTGCCTATGTATTGTCGGCCTTTGGCATGCAAAATGAATATGTTGCAAGAGTAGTATGGGTGGTAAACAACAAAGATAATAGACTACGCTTTTGTTGTTGTGTTTGGCTTGTGATTGACTGAGTATTTTCTTAAACATTTAGATTTTAGTCCAGCATAGCAGTACAGATGTTAATTTGGAAGGTGAAGCAGGGAACACACCTATAATTGTAGCATGTTACAAAGATAATCCTGAAGCGCTGACATTCCTGGTATGTATAATTATCCATCATCTTTTGATGTGCTTCTGTCTACTTTGATGCAGTATTATTCTATGCCTGTGTTCTGTCTTTTTTAAATCCAGGAAGGTTAATCATGAACCTAGTATTCAAGTTACTTTGCATGAGTTACTAAGAAACTTTAATCTTTTAAGAGCATATAAATTATATATATCTATATATCTCTCTATCTATCTATATATCTGAGTGGTAGACTGGCAGACTTCAGGAATAAAACTACTTTTGAAGGTCATTCACAAAATGAAGCAAAATGCATGTATAGATGTATGGATATGACATGCAAAAGATGCTTGTATATAACCTTCATAAGTGCATATTCAACACAGAAACAGAAAAAGGAGACAGCTACCCAGGAGACTATATCTGGAATACTGTGTTAATTTGTCAGATTTTTCTGTATGTCATTAAGCTGTATTGAGACATTATTTTTCAGATTGAGAATGGAGGGAAAATATGTAAACCAAACAAAACGGGATGTATGCCTATCCATGCAGCTGCATTTTCTGGTGCAAAAACATGTATGGAAATTCTTTTAAAGAAAGGTAAGTACATTATTGCAAGCAGTAAATATGATTTAGTATTACCAATTTACTGCTTTAGTTCTCAAAGAACTGCGAAAACAAACACTTATAACTGTTTAAGCATAGAAGAGGTTAATGCAGTTTTTCCTATGGGCAATTCATGCTCACAACATTTGTATGATTGCAGCAGCAAAGTAACTGCTTTCCTAAAGGTGTGTTCACCCTTTATCTAATGATAGATGTGACAGGTTTATATTTTGAGGGGGGACAATATTACTCCATACTTAATACACTTGTTTTGAAAACCTTTATGTCTCTTGTTATTTCATTTTTGCTTAAAAAAAATCCATTTATTTTCATCTCTCAGGTGAAGAATTGGGTCACTCTGCTAAAACCCACATCAATTTTACCAATAATGGAAAGTGCAGTCCACTTCATTTGGCAGTTCAAAGTGGGGACCTTGAAATGATTAAAATGTGCATTGAATTTGGAGCTCAAATCGATCTAAAACAGGTAAAACTCACAGTGGAGTGAAACATAATTTTAATAAAAGCTAGGTTTCTCTAAATCTCTGAATGGTATGAAAAAAAGATGAGCAGATAATCATTGCTCATTGTCTCCTTCAGTGCGAAGCTGACGGAAGAGCAAATTAAAACCAGTCTCTCATTCAAATTAGGCAAAATGTCAAGTTTCTTTACACAAGTTATATAGGGTAATCCCTTCCCAGAAGTGGAATCTTCAGTCTGACACTTTCTCTGCATTCTTGTTCATCCTCAGCCTTGCCTTGGCCTTTACAATATCTTCTTTGGAAGCCAACACAAATTCATGATACTGCTGCTACCATAGTGTAGCACTACTGTTGTAAGCTGGCTGGTGTAAGCCAGCCGTGCCCAACTTCATTCATAAATAAACATTTTTAAAAATATCTGTCCTTAATCAAAATATTTGCAAGGCTGAAATCAACTCATGAGAGCAAAAATAAACAGTGTAGCTTTCTTTTACTGTTTTGATTCTTTGAACACACAGCTTTTGAATGAAGTGATTTGTGCTGCTGATTTTGTGATGGGTAAGACTGTTTTGAGAATGCTTGTGGCACTGTTGAAAAGCCCATTCCAATCCATTCACGGAAATGTTCCTGTTTCTAAAAGGAAAGAAAGTCAAAACTCTTGTGCATATATCAAAGCTGGTTTGTCCCATCTTGCGAAATGAAATCTTCTTTTGACAAATATTGTTCTAATCATTTTTATATTGCTTAATTATTTTATGACTGTCTAGTTTATAATAGTTTAATAATGTATTAGACCAAGTTATTTTTAACCTGCATAAAAATTTCTTTAAAAAACTACTTCTAAGGAATATTCCATTTAAGGAAGTAAGTGACATTTAAAAATAATGCGTTTTATGTATTATAATAGGCCCATTTGTTTGCTTATTGATTTGTGCTGGCCTACCTATGATTTTCTGTAGCTTTCCTTTATCTCTTATATTAAAGCATGCTGCATCTGTCTGGTTTTTAATTAAACTACAGAAGATTGTTAAGAGTATAATTATCTCTTATCTTAGGGACTTGGCATTTAGGAATGATGAATTCTGGACTAGATCACTACTGTGTTTGATAGATTGGAAGTTATGTTGTTGGGGTTTAAATATTTAATTTTTGTCTTATTCTCCCATTCACAGAATGAAAAATGCACTGCACTTCATTTTGCTGCCACTCAAGGAGCAACTGAGATTGTAAAGCTAATGATGTCATCCTATGTGGGTGAGGAGTCCATTATTGATGCTGTAGATGGGAATAAGGAAACATTGCTTCACAGGTAGGAGGCTGCTGTGCCAGGCCACTATGAATTGTGAGCCATGATATTCTTAGTTATTCCTCACATCTGGAACACCATTCCACGTGATTTGGAACTTCTCCATGACATGGAAGATGGTTTTAGTATGAAAGAGTCAATAACTTGGTCAGAATGTTAGTTTTGATGCTCATACCAAAATCAAAGGAGTTTCAGTTACCTTGAAACCATGTCAAGGAATTGTCACTGATAGTTTGCACTGAAAATTTACTCCAGTAAAGTAGTTGGTGAACAAGTTTATGGAATTGTTAACAGCTTCTAATAATGTGGAGGAAATGCCCTCATCTAATGGGATGATGTTCTCCAGCAAATGAATGAAAAATAATATAAACTGTTTAAAAGAATATTTTTTTCCCCGAAAATTATCTTATACCTGATCAGCTACAAGGAGATGTTGGTACACTGCCCTGTGAGTTCAAAGTTGCAGATGGTGTTTGTGTATGTAATAATCCTCTAGATTTCTAGTCTTTCATACTCCATTTGAAGCAAGAGTGCTAGACTATGGAGAAGTGTCCTCAGTCTTTTGTAGTAGAAATACCTTTATTAAACATGCTGACTCACAACTCTATGAAATATAATATAATATACTTCCTCATCTATACAATTTTTTGTAAGAAATATATTTTTCACTGCATTTAACTGCAATTATTTGACAGTGTTATTTTACAAGAAGCTTAACAGTACAAAATAATTGGTAGAATGTCAGAGGCAGTGAAGATGATTGTTCTTTGGGCACAGTATAAAGCAGAATGGTTCAAAGATAATTGAAGACATTAAAAGAGCATTGTGTTGTAAAGCTAAGATAATGTTTATGTACACTTGGTAATGTTACCATTTCTAACACGATTGAAGACAAAGTGATGACAGAATACCAAAGAAAATTGTGCAGACACACGTGCTACTTACTAGATAACTGGCTGCAATATCCATGAAAATTATTGTCCTTGAAAAATGCTTGGTAAAAGGAATGACATACTTTTACTCCTTGGATTTGTGAAACAGGAAAAAATATATTATCCAGAATCATCAGAAAGTTAGAAAATCACCCAAATATCTCAGAATAGAAATAAACTGAATAGGAACTTAACTCATTGAGAAGCAATGCAGAAGTGAAACATAGGAAGGATTTGATCCTTTCACAGTCCTTCTGTCATATTTCCAACTAAATATTTAATAAAATTACTTTGCTTTCTCATCACTCACCTTGGAATCTGAGTGTGTGTGAAGCATTCAATATTTATACCTGGTTGGAGGGGGCTGCTATAGGTAATGGAAGCCACTCTACATATTTGGAACCATGACTTTTAAAATACATCTTTTGAGTAATCAGTTCTAAACATAGTACACCCAATGTTATTATCTCTTATAATGCTAAGCCAACTACTTTCTTTGAGATAAAATACAACCTTGGAACTGTCCTGTGCTTCTTATGGAGTGAAAATATTTCAGAGGTGTGACTTCTGAAAACATTTTGACTGTGTGTATTTACAGTGCTGCACTTCCTGCTTTGGCCAATTTTTTCCCCATAATATACAATCCAATGCCCTACTGTAGAATAAAACCTAAACATTTTTCATATGTATAGACAGCTTTAAAATATTTTTGGTAAATCACAACAATTTTTTTCCCAGTATGTTTAACTAATGCTTCTGACTATGCTCCAAATTTCAAATTATACCCATTGATTTTTTCAAAATTTTTCAAGTAAACTTGCCTGCCACAGTCAGAATACATGTTTTGCCATTGCCATTTTAACCCAACGCTAGCACTATTACACAAAATATATAGCAAGTTACTTTTGAAATTCGGGTCAGTGAAATGAATTTGAGGCTCTAAGTATGCCTGGAACAAACTGCATCTGAAGTTTATGAAATTCTATATTGAACTTGTGTGGTACAGCAAAAGATACGGCATATGAAATGATGGGTTCTCTTAAAATCAGTGGTAAAATGCCTGTTGACCTACCAATGAGGTCTTTGTTTCCTGCAGTGAATTTTCAATGTATTACCTTAACTGAATTTAGATTGTAAAGAAATCTCCACGACAAAAATCAAAACAATTTATTAAAATGAATTATGTGTTAAGGGCATCTTTCTACCTCTTTATTTTAAAATTTATTTATTTGAAAATATTAGAAAATATAGCAAATGGAGAAGAATGCTCACTTTTGACTTGAAACTTCTTTGTCCTTTCTAATGTATTTTTACATTTTTCCCCACAGGACAGCATTGTTTGATCATTATGAACTGGCAGAGTATTTGATTTCAATGGTAAATATTTAACCCAGAAACATATTTATAGACATTATTGCTATCTGTTGCTATAGGCCTGCATAGAGAAATTCATAAAGGTGAATTTGTTCTCAGGTATAGGCTATTCAGATACATATATGTATGTTTCATAATGTATAATTGAGAATTACAGTGCAACAGTAGTTATGGTTCCATAATAGTACTCCACAGTTATAGAGGATGAAACCTTCCTTTTTTATTTCCATTTTACTTACTCAGAAAAGTTTCATGAACATCTTTTACCAAATATGGCAAACTGGTCCGATTGCACTCACTTTTCAGATATGAAATATAAAATAAATGCTAAACATGCATGTACATATGATTACTATGGTATCGTATAGCCATATATCAACATTTGTGTATGATCTAGAAATATTCTTTATTCTGTGTAGTTTTGTTATATTTCTTCACTGAATAATTATGAAGAACAAAGAGAAGAAATGTAATCAGGGATGCTACTGGCTGTGCTCCCAATGTCCATTTGGGCCAATTAAACTAAGGCTCATAATCATTATGTGCCCCACTCAGCTGAGGAAATTTTCAGAAATCATGAGATGTCATTTTTGTTTTATGTGTATTTAGAGTTTTTGCTTCATTTAATCATAATTATATTAAGGAAAATTCTCTTTTGCATACAGCTTTGCTTTTCTGAGGAACTGTTATAGGGATTTGATTTACTCAGAACTAGATGTTTTGCTTACTTTTGATCCATATGTGAAATGGTGAGATTTGACTGCTTACACTTGTCTGACAAAATGACCTGTCTATAGAAGTTATTACCTGAGAAACAAAGGCACAAGTGTTTGGATTTGAAGGCTTGTGTCCACAAATTATTAAATCATAAATATCTTTAACCGTAAATTTGTTAAGAACAAACTTTCATTCTTTGAGTACCATTTGACTATTTTGGCCTCTTCCAGAGAAACTATGGTGAGGGTTTGTTTGGTTTTCCATATAAAGTATGTCAGTTTTGAAGCTTTAGGACTGTTTCAATTTTTGTTGTTTGGGAATGGATCAAAATATGCCAGTTGGAGTTTGTGGAATGGGGTATGTGCAACCTGTGCTTCCTGCTCCCCTGGTTTTGCCTGTGCTGTGGTATACAGGAAGGTGAAAAAGAAAAGGGGCAGCAATGTAACTGCTCAAAAAGACTAGAAATTTCAGTTCAGAATGACTTTCTGGTTTTAACATAGAACAACATTTACTTATTTTATGTGACTATACCTTTTGTACTTTAAAATAAGAGACATTGTAAACAGATGCAGTGCTACATCTAGGACTTCTGCACAGAAAAAGTAAGGTTGCCTATGCTAACCAGAAGTACCCAGGCATGCTATGTATGCTATTTACATTTAAATTACTCTTTTTTTTTTTTTGGAGTAAACTATAGATCAATGTGCTACACAAAAAGCAGAGAATCAACTCTAGATACATTTCATGCAGAGCTTTTAATTATTTTGCATCTGGACTCAACATAACATGGCACTGAGTACATGCTCTTGTTTTGTTGAGATGTAGATGTACAGTTGTGGTTTGACACAACTCAGGGCCAACTGAAGCCTTGAAAAAAGGGAAGAGTTGGAAACCTAGATCAAGATTCCCAACTTCTGAAAATCACAAAATTTATAGCTTTAGCGAAATACTACTTACAAATTGATTTTTCAAATTAAGCCTTTTAAACACAGTGAGTTTGACATCAAAGTGACCACTGTCACATTAGACAGGTGCACAGTATGCGGTTTGTGTGTGCAAATGTTGATTGTATTTGCAAGTTATATACACAACTATAAGGAAGAATAAAGGAATGAAAATCAGAAAGTTGTCATGATTTAGCTAGTATCTTTGGGTCTTTTAGAGGTTTTTTCTCATGTAGTGGACATTTTAACATTGAGGTGTCTGGTGTTTCCTGAGTTTATGTGGTTACTTTTGTCAAAATGTGTTTATTCAAAGGAAATAAGCAGTATTTTTACACATTTTCTTCTTTTCTTTTTGGACTTCCTTTTCGCCCTTTTGCTTCCTTTGTTTTCACCAAAGAAAAAGGAAATATTAAATTGGTGTAAATCCTAATTGATATTTACAAAATTGGCATTTTTATTTTATATTAATATATCTGTTTAATTCATACATATTAATCTATAAATGCAAAAGAAAATGGAGTTCAGAAACTAAATTACAAACTCTTAATTCACTTGTATCATAAATATGGTAAATACATGTGGCAGTATATAAATTACTCCTTACTCTGACAAATAATTATGAAAGCTGACAAATTCATTTTACTGAAAGCTGAAAAATTATGTTAGCTGGAGGGAAGGTGATTAAATATTGTGTGAGGAACTGGAAATTGCTGCCCTGTATTCTTTGAAAAGAATAGACACATGAATAAAAAAGGTCTCTTTCTTTGATGAATAAGAATATTTTTACAAGGTTGTCTGACCTTACAGAAAGGTAAGCAGGGAAAGGGTCCTGCATGTATTACTCCCAAATATTTAATCAACATCCATTGAAATCTTCCTGTTCTCTGTGGTAATCATTGTACATGTATTAAACATTTCTTATTACTACATTAGGTGTGTTACCATCATAGAAAGTAAATATTGTTCACAAGTGTGATTAATTCGCTTTCTAATTTTGACTGGGCCCAAAGATGATTCAAGTTAATGGAAAAACTCCCATTGATTTTTTTTTTCCAATATCTCTGGATATTATCTGAAATAAAATAGATTTTTTGTGTACTTTGTTCAACTCACCAAGTTTGACTTGCAACTCAGTATCTAGAAAAGTGATACCTAAGCCATCATAAAATATAAATACATTTCATTGGTTCATTTGCTTGTGTCTTCATACTCGCTTGTTGGTGGGATTTTTTCAGATAGTTATGTTTATGCTCATAGTAGTACTTTGCTGATATGATCAGAGTGGTACTGTGCCCATAGTGACAATACTGTCCTGACAACATACATCTAGTGCAAAAGTAGACAAAACAGAATAAAAATGTATCCACTTTTGATACAGCTACTTTGGAGTCCAAATTGAATTAGCTCATATCACTTAGGATGAAGAACAGAAAATTAATATAGACTGACCTATGCAGATCAAACTATACTAATCTCTGGATGCATTACTTCTTGAAAGTGTTTGTGCAGCATGGAGTTTCAGAAAGGTCTCATTCTGCTAGTTGTGTGATGGGTAAGATTGCATCATTCAAAGGGGGCTACATTTTTTGCATTTTCCCAGTATTTTCAAGTTAGAATTTCATATTGTGAGTATTTAAGAGGAAATGTACCCCAACAAAAGATCGTAACTCATGAGTTCAGTATACCTAGAAATAGGCCACTATTATTTAGACATCTGAATTTTTATATATGGATGACTGGGCTGTGGCTGATAGTTCAAAAGCATAGTAGTTTTATATAGAGATGTGATGTGTATATTGAAACTACTTATCTGGAACATCTGGAGTTAGTAAGAATGTCTGTATTTTCACTATGCTTGTAACAAGCAGCACCATTTAAAAGTTTCATTGATTCATTTTCCGTGATAAACTTGAAATTGTTTATTGCAGGGGGCTAATATTGATAGTGTTGACATAGAAGGTCGATCCCCACTTCTGTTGGCCACCTCCTGTGCATCATGGAAAATTGTGAATTTACTGCTATCAAAAGGTAAAAAGGAATATACACATACTATATACTTCCCTTGAGTAGGCTTCATATGTGTTAAAACTTTGTATCTAACTTCCCTCTCAGTTCCAATTTGGTACTTCAGCATCTGGTCCAAGAGCAGCTGAGCTAAACAGCTGCACAGTGCTGGCATCCCCTGAGATAAGGGAAGAATTGGTGTGATGGTGTCACCTATTTTAATGCAGAAGGAACAGGCTGTAGAAAAATGTATATGTCATGTGTCATGCTTCTTGGTGTGATGGTGTCACCTATTTTAATGCAGAAGGAACAGGCTGTAGAAAAATGTATATGTCATGTGTCATGCTTCTCGAGGTGGAGGTGCCACTGGCACTGCATCCCTACATTCCTAGGCAGTTCGCAAAGTAAGCCGAACTGTGGAATAAATACACCAGTTATACAGAGACACGTTTTATATTGGCAATGAGTCTTTAAATATTTCAACCCATAATTCAAACGTTACCTGTGACTATAAAATCACAGTCACCTGGAAAATGTTTGAGCTATATCTTTCAAATGCTACACTTTTGGTTCAAGCTAATGATTATTACTCTATTTTCTCTTGGTAATAGTATTCCAACTGATTTTGTTGATAAACCTTATAAAAAGTTTTGAAACTGTACAGAGATTACAACTTTAAAGACTAGAAGAGGTGCTCATCTGCATCTTTAAATTATCTCTTGATTAGTGGATGCTTAGCAGCTTTGAATATAAGCGTCCCGTATAAATTTTAGTGCTGCGGTGAAATACAAAATGCATACACACAAGATGATGATGAAATCTGAGTGTCAGGGCTAATTTTTTTTGAAAGCAAAATTGTATGTTACAATATTGACTTGAAAGAATATTTTCTAGATTAAAAAATTTTATTTTATAAAATTTTATAGATTTATAAACATACTTGTTCAACATTTGTTCCTGTGTCTTAAACACCATCATATAGTGCCAAGGGCCAGATTTGAAGTTGCTGGTAATTATTTCCATGTTTATTTAGGAGCAAATGTATCATTAAAAGATCATCTTGGTCGGAATTTCTTGCATTTGACGGTATTGCAGCCTGGAGGATTACAGCATCTCAATGAGAAATATCTGCAGGTACAGTAAGCTTCAATTTATGTCTTTCTGTTGCCCTTACTGGAAAACATAAAAAAAAAAAAAAGAAGCAACTACCATTTCATTTTCAAATGGTTGTAAAAGTTTGTGGTACTTGTTAAGTAGCCCAGTGTCACCAAAAAATGGTTTGAAGAGGTACATATCTCTCATGGAAACATTTCAAAGTCAATAATACGGTTTTCTTATTGCCAGGCAAAGAAATAACATAATCCCATAAATTATTTTGCTGTTGGGGGATTGAATAGCTCAAGAGGTAGGCAATAAAATACAGAACTTTTCACTTCTATTGTCCCAGCTTGCATGCAGTAAAGCTAGGAGAAGTGCTCATAATCAGTCAACCTCTAGGAGTTAATAGCTTGCAGCATATTCTGCAGAAGCTTTCTGTAATGAATTGGGTGTAATGAAGTCTTGGATTTGGTTTTAAAAAGGATTTCAAACATAGTTTTGTTGAAATGAAGCACTCATATTGCTAGAGCCCAAGCTTGCTTGAAAAAGTGAAATTTGCTAGCCTCCAGAGATCGAGAAATAACCTTTTAAACATGAATCAAATAAAACTAATCTTACCACATCTACTGAAATCTGTAAACAACTGTGATCAGTAATGCAGAATACGTTTAACCTCCCTTTTCAGCAGATGTAGCAAATCAGTTTTAGAACAGAGTGGTAAGTCTCAGTTATCTGCATTGGCTTTCTAATTATTGATCATATTAATAATTCAGACAAGAGGATTTGACTGTGGGAGGAGATTTGTAGTTGCCTTTGGAAAGGTTATACATAGGATGGTTAGACGAGGTACAAACATAAAACAGGGAAATGAAGATGAAGAAAGGAACACAGGAAATAAATTTACACTGTAAACCAGTGAACTGATGGGTCTTGACAGCGAGAAGTTTTGCTACTGAGTATAGACTATAAACTACCTTTAGGTTCAATACAAGCCTTCTGCTGCTAACAATGTGCATTATAATGGAATGGCAGCAAAGAATTTCCTGTATTGTACTGTGGATGGGTTGCAGTAAGGGTGCAGATTGGCAAACTCCAGTGTTCTTTGAAGAGTAGTTGTTTGAAAAAATGGTGACCCACAAATCAGCAGACATTAAATGTTCTTTGTCCCTAAATTTACTTTTTCTGAAGTTTGTTTCCTATTTTTAGATACAGCTTTAAAGTATTAGTGCTATTGTTGCAAGGTATTAGAAGCTGTGGAGCATTAGAAATATAGATGTAATTCTCTGCTTTTTTTTTTTTTTTGTCTT
>VWZF01004618.1:725672-790013 GCA_013396755.1 Sclerurus mexicanus | reverse complement strand
TGTCTTGGGGGAACAGATGGAACATATTAAAAATCTTGTAGTGGATGAAGATAATGAAGGATGCACTCCATTGCATTATGCGTGTAGACAAGGTGTGGCCCTCTCTGTAAATAATTTACTCAGCCTCAACGTTTCCATCTACTCTAAGAGCAGGGACAAGAAGTCACCATTACACTTTGCTGCCAGGTTAGTAGCATAGACTAGGCAATGGAATCTGTGCCAAGTTTTTCCTTCCTATATTTTTGACATTAATTTCTGATTATCTTGCAAAGTTATGGCCGCATCAATACATGTCAACGACTTATAAGAGACATGAAAGACACAAGACTTTTGAATGAAGGTGATAAGAAGGGAATGACTCCCCTTCATTTGGCAGCCCAGAATGGTCACGAGAAAGTAGTTCAGTTTCTTCTGAAGAGAGGGGCTCTTTTCCTCTGGTAAGTATACAGATTTTCAATCATTAAGCCAAAAAAGAACTATCACCCCACATTTTGCATCCATGCTGGAAAGTTAATGTAATATAAATATACTATATGAAAATGTTTAATATAATAGTACCTACAGATACAAAGACACAGTATAGGAGCATAGCTGCAGAGTATTTGTAAAACTAAGCTCCTTGTGCTTTGCTTCAACTTGACACATAGAATCATGGCTAGCTGTGAAGCCAAGGCTTCTAATACTGAGGAAACTGAGGTTTCTCTAAGTCCAGCTGAGAGAAGAGTATTGAACCTTTTATTGGAACAAAACTTGTTTTGGAAATACTACAGTTGTTTCACTGTCACTTCCAGTCTTGGGTAGGGTTTCTTAGGACTAGTGGTTCACAGACATTCTGCTTTGCACTGTAAGTCCTGCTTTCAGGTCAAAGATCCTCATTGGCAGCTCCAAAAAGCTTCCAGACTCACACCTGTAAATCCAGGAACCAAAAACTGAGAGTCCTGTTCCAAGGTACATGTCTGTGTGTATGTATTTAGGCTTATTTTTGCCTTGAATATGGAATTTTTAAAGAAATGTCCTCTTAGGTTCTATATAATAAAAGACTTAATGAGTTTTGTTATACTAAGATGAAGTAATATTAATAGAAAGAGGTTTGTGTGCTTATAATGTTTTGTATATTCACTATCTTTAAATGCAAAGTTCCATAATATGGCCATGATCTATGCCACTTCTGATGCAAGTATTAGTAACAGAATATTGCAAGAATTTGTGTTATTTTCAAGGAAGATATAAGAAAATGGGGGCAACCCAGATGTATAGAGAAATAGAGAAAGATGAAAAGAGAGAGACCCAAGGACTATTACTGAGTTGAACTTCTTACTTCTGAATGCATTTATCATCATGTAACAGTTGACAGTAGTTATGAACATCTCTGCAGTAATCATGCCAAAGAAAAGAGATCTGAGCCAAAACACCAGCCACTTACATTTACTTTAAATTTATAATAAGGTTTTAATTTATAATTTCTAATTTTATACCATTACATGTAAGTGATTATAAAGGCTGGACAGCCCTGCACCATGCTGCCTTCGGAGGATACACTCGCACAATGCAGATCATTTTGGATACTAATGTGAAGTGTACTGACAGAGTGGATGAAGAAGGGGTATGTGTTCATATAATATTATTTGTTTCATGTCTGCTATTATTTTTAGACCAAATGCCAGTGGTATGCTATTTGTAGTTTTCCACTGTGCATTACATGTGTAAATCCCATTTCCTGTGACAAACTTAGTGCCTTTATATTTCACCACTCTTAAGGTAAATTTCTTGGATATTGCTGTCTGATTTTTTTAAGTGGGAGACAAAAAAAGATGCAAGTATCATAACAGAAAACATAAAATACTGAGTATATCAGACACATGCCTCTTGCCCTCTTTGCATTGCAAGAATATTTTAGCAATGTGGTACAAATATTGATAATTTAAATTTAAAGAACTTATACAAATTTGAAAAAATCTGATATCAACTGTAGCTTGTTAATGTATTTTTCAAAATCCATCTGTTCTGCACAGTGATGTCCAAAAAATCTCACTCTGAAAATTGGACAAATGCAGGGTCTGTTGGGTCAAGACAGAATCTATGTGCTGGTTTGGAGGCCTGTTGTATGAACCTGCCTAAGAGTTCCCCATCAGCAAACACAGTGGTGGTTTTAAAGAACTGTTCCATTTCCAAGACAGAAGCTGTTGCCAATTTCTCCAATAATTGATGAAAACATTTAGAATTACTGGATTAGGAACAAATTTTGCCTATAAATTAATGAGAAGCCAATGCTTAGTCCTTAATTTCCCTCAGAAAAATCTGGGTGCATTCAGAAGGCTCTCAAAAGTCAGTGTCAGTATGACTCAATTCCTGAACCACTCATTGCCTTACTTTTATGAAAATACCAAAGGAAAAAAAATATTTCATTAATAAAATTGTGTCCATAGTTTTTCTTGCAGATACACTTGTATGAGCATATCTGGCTATAATTGGATGCTTCTCTTCCTGGTTATCAAATGTAGATGTTCTGTATCAGTACAGATACTGTCATTTTTATATAATTGTAACTTGCAATTTGTTAGTTACAAAACTAAATCATATTAATGAATTGGCTTTTCTTACCTAACAGCAAGTTTTCTCTTCAGATTTTGTACTATTGTATCTGTAGACATAAAATAAAAAACTTGTCTATAATCTCTATCAGAATCTCCGACAATGTTCTAAAGTTTTGTCTTCCTAGTAAAAGTATTCAGGACTTAAAACTGAGAAAAGCATGTGGAAAGCACTGAAATACACCTTTTTTTTTAAATTTTTTTGTAATTATTCATGCACTGCTGTACTGTTTGTCTGCACAGAACACAGCTTTGCACCTGGCTGCACGAGAAGGACATGCTAAAGCAGTAAGGTTACTTCTTGACTATGGCGCGAAAATTCTGTTCAACAAAGCACTAGCTTCTTTTTTCCATGAAGCAATACACAACAGGAGAAAAGATGTGGTGTCTGCTGTCATTTTGCACAAAAGGTAAGCTGTACAGAAAATGCTGAACTTATTTTCCAACGTGTTGTGTTTTGGTTTTGTGTAACTGAGATTAAGTGCTGAAAACCTGTTTAATAAGTAAAACTGAGTACATAGTTTAAAATTCCAGAGGTTCTGTTGGCATAAAAAAAATGGCATAATTGTAATGGAAATCAGACACGTGACGTTGTTTTGCATATTACATTATTTGGATTCTGTGCAAAAAAAACCCCATGTAGAAGCCATTAGAAAGAAAGAATTTTTGCCTTTCACATAATGCTTATTTAAATATTTAAAAATGTGTCAGTTCAACTGCAGAATATTGTATGTTACAATACAGTGAAGCCTCACTTCACATCTTGACCAGTGATCACATCTTTTGGGTAAGAGTTGCAGGAACACTGAAAGTATTTTACTGTATTTATTATTACTTGCCTAATCTTGTATCCCAAAATTCCAGCCTTAGTTCCAGTTTCATATTTTTTAGAAGGTCTTAGCATACTTCAAACATTTCTGTTTATTTGCTAACAGAATTTAATGTGAGTCGTTCTTAGAGAAACATCCAGAATATTATTGAGATACTCTCCTAACTGCTGATTTTCCATTTACTAATATATAAAAAGGTTATATATGATTTTCAAGATAATAATGTGAATAAAACTCAAATAATCTAAAAGTAGTTAATGTAAAATAGAAGAAACTAATTTGTTTTCCATTATCTTAAATAATTTTTGCAGATGGGAAGAAGCTGTTGTGACATTCTCTCACTATTCCAGTGCCAATAAGTGTCCTTTGCTGGAAATGGTTGAGTATCTTCCCGATTCATTTAAAGTGAGTTTTCTGCACATAATAACCTTAGTTACATTGCATCATTTGTCTTTGCTTTTTCTGTTGCTATCTTCAGGACTATGTATTATTATAAAATAGAAGCTATATAAATTCACAAAATTATTTAATTGTATTTTAGTGATAGTTTCAGTTTGTCCAGTTTAATTTCTTCATTAAAAAAGTACTAAAAAAGTTTTTATTTTCCTGAGATCAGTGGAGTAATAGGAATATAAAGGAAAATAAAGGTAACATAAAAAATATAAATGTGATGAAAGTCATAAGAGAATTGGCTTAAAAACCATTTCACATATTTTCACTGTCTCAGTTAACTGATAAATGATACTGCAAAATGCTTTTTATTAAAATAGCAAGTGTCTTGGTATGTATATATTCATAAACAGTTTGCACTTTATACTTGTAAACTAGCATGTAGCCTAGTAAACTGCATAGTTTATATTTAACTCTTGCATGTAAACTACAGAGTTTTATGTCATCAGAACATACATCATAAAATCTGACAGAATCATCACTTCTGTTAGATGACTGTTGTATTTGAAGGTCATTTTCTTTTGGTCCAAACACATTCTTTCTGTTGAACGTTATCTATATCACCTTAATTCTCTTTTCTGTTCATCTGTGAAGCTGGTGTTGGACAACTGCATAATTGAGTCTTCAGAGGAAAAGACCAGTCGAGACTTCTATGTAAGTGGATGAAAAAAATCTGGGAAAGTACACAATATGTATACTTTAATGTATATGTCAAGTTCATATGGGTAAGATACACTTTTGGATAAATATCAAATCTTAACAGAAAACACTCCATCAGCCCAGGTGACTGATCTTATTTGATTCTTTGGGCTGGAAATGGCTTTGAAGTTCTGTTCTGTAATCTTCATGTTTGTGCATCTTAACAAGTATAAACTGAAACTTCAGCAATCCATAAACTTTATCATTACTGTATTAATTCTTGCAATCCAAATGAGTATCAGAGGTTATGGGTACTTCAAAATAGTGTGAGAGAAGACATAATATCTGCTTATGTATATCAAAAGTGTGCCTATCACAATAGTACACTTATCATCAATAATTTGAAGTCCAATATGTTTCTTTTTTTGTAAATTCTTGTCCAAAATCTTAAGCAGTAGATTGCTTTTACAATGGTAAGGAGACATGAATGTTCTACAGTTATGTTACCTTCGAAAGCATGTTGAAAGCCACCTTATCCATTATTATGTTGGACTGTGTCCTCATCATTAACAAAAAACTTCCAAATTTTCTGCTACTGTGCATTTTCTTTGAATTGTGTTATCAAAGCCATATAACTTTTAAATACAAACTTTTCTTCAAAGTCAACATTAAAGCAAGTTAGAGTTATGAGAATAAAAATGTTTTAAAACTGTAACATTTTAGGAAGAAATGTGCACTTTTCATTTTACAATTTAAAATGGCTGTTTCCTTAAACATCTTTACAGTCACGTATGTTTATCTTGATTGCATGTGTAGTTAACAATGGCTAAACATCACTATTCTGATTACTTTGACACAATAGGCCTTCTTTTCTCTGAAGAGTAGCCTTTTTTATATTAAGAAAATTATCGTAGTCTTTTTGCATCACATTTAAATGCTGGTGTATGTGTATTACACAGATTGAATACAACTTCAGATATCTTCAGTGTCCCTTGACACTTAACAAGAAACTAAAGGATGGTGAAGATATTTTCTATGAACCACTTATCACTTTAAATGTAAGTTCTTATTTTACTCCAACATCATTCCCTGCTGCCTTGCTTTGGATAAAATCAAGAGGTTTGAATTTTTCATCCTAATATTTCTCCTTTATATAAGTATATTGGAATGAAATATAGGCCAAAGTTCTTATGGTCTAAGTAATAAATAAAACTTTCATTAGATTTAAATAAAATTTCTTTTGTTTACTTAAGCAACTATGAATGTATCAAGGGAACATGCTATGCATGCAAGTAGTACGTGAAAGAAAACCATACTCATTTTAGTGACCATGCACTAGAATGTAAGGCATTGAAAACCTGACAAAACTGATTTTTTTCATATTCTAATTGTAAAATACTTTATGTGCCTAATCCAGATATCACGGTTCTTTCACGTTGTCAGTGTGCTCTTCCATTTTTTGTTAGAAAATGTTAACAGAATAAACTTTTTGACTTACATGCTTACTTTTAGTGGCTTTCTGTTGGCAATTAGAGTTGATATGCTGTCAAAAAATTAAAAAAAAAGTTTCCTCATTTGTAGTGGATTATTTTACATTAAATGTAACTAATAAAGCTTGGTCTCACAGGTATAGTTGGAAATAGTCTGTACACATTTTGAAACTTGAAGGAGACTAACAGAGCAACAACAGAGAAGCTGAATGCTTTAGCAGGCAGAGAAGGCAAGATAACTTTGGGGCAGAGTGCATAAACAAAAGAACTTTGCAGTATCTTACAGACATTTTACTTTTCATTAGGCTAATATTCAGGTAAAGAAGGTGGTCTTGCCAGTTTTGTAAGCATTCTACTTACTTAGATGAGTTAAGTTTGATCCTTCTGCTTTCTCGTTTTGTAGGCCATGGTACGCCACAACCGCATGGAGCTACTCAGTCATCCTGTGTGTAAAGAATATTTGCTTATGAAATGGTGGGTCTACTTTAATGGATGTAAAATATAACACTGCATGTCAGAATAACGAGTATTGAGCCTGAGAGTTGTTTATTAAGATATGCATATTTATAGTGTTGTTTGAGCTAACATCTTTTCCATAAACCTCTCATAAGCGTGTTTAGAGTATTGTGATGATTATCATATAAAATGTAGCTTAGCATTTAGTAAAGATTCTTTGGTATTTACACCAAAGACAACTACTTTGTTTGATTTCTCTTTATTGCAAAAATATATAATAGGATTGCCAAGTCAAAAAGGAAAGGAACAATGTTTCAGAATGGCAGATATCCTTTTGTCCACACAAATCTTCAAGAAATGTTTATTTCCTCATCTTGAAGACGCTGTTGGCTGTTAACATTTGAATGCATGCTCTTCTAAATGTTTTAAGTGTTGTAACTTTACCATTCTCACTTTCAAGGATGGCCTATGGATTTCGAGCACATCTAATGAATTTAGGCATATATTCTCTTGGTCTCATCCCACTGACTCTTCTGGTCACTCACATACAGCCAGGAAGACCTTTGAATGGAACAGAGCTCTATGAAGCAAGGCCATTAGAATATGAGGTACTTTTCTTATTAGTCATGATACATTTAGGACTATTATAGCAAAAAGTTATGATTATTTAAAAAATTTCTAGAATAATTTATGATCTAGCAACTCTAAGGAATAGAATTAAAGTGTGTATTTTTAGACATTCGGCAGCAACTTCTATAGATAAATTCCAGTTCTCATTTCTTATTTTTAATTTTTTCTGAAAAATTTGCATCTGGTACATGGTTACGTTTGTTCCCTGAAGTGAATATTTGTTTAATATCAAGGAAAAAGGATTAACATGAGACAAAGACAGGAATTCCAAAAGGATATAATAGTAGAAATATGAAATAAAATAAACTCAAGGGATATAAAAGGTTCATGAGGATATCCTGATTTATGAAAAAAATTGGAGAATCTTGTGTGCAGCCCAGCCTAGTCCAGTATGTGTTCTCAAAGATGTGGAAGCCAGAAGAACTAGCAAAATTCCAAGCATTCATGCTCCATTAACTCACTCATCTTCCTGGTGGAAGATAAGAGAATGAAAGGGCATGCAACAGACAGAGGAATAACTCGGACTGACTCAGGTCCTTGAATCATCAGAGACTGGGTGGAAGAAGCATAGCTGGAAGAGGGGAGTGAGGATTGGTGCCAGCTGGTGGAGAAGCAGTGCACTGAACAGAAGCTGTGAAGCCGCCTGAGAGACTAGAGCAGCAGCAGTGCTCTGAAATGCCATGTTCTGTGTCCTAATGACCCAGTAACAGGAATGGTGTAGGGAATGCCAGCTCTGCAGGGAGCACAGTGTTATGTGGTGCTGTAGTTCTAACCCAGATGAAAGAGGAACATCACAGTGGGGCAGGTGCTGATGTGTATTCCAGCACCACTGAAAAGTGAGTGCTATGAATTTGTGGTCTGCCTATGAGTTCACAAACCTCTCAGATGGGGAATTTACTTTAGAAGTTATTTGTTAAAATGAAATCCACTATTGAAGGCTTTTCACAACAAAGTTGTCTTTGCCTACACTGCTTGCGAAGGGAGACATCAAAGGGAACGGCCACAAATGGATGCTAGAACCTCCAATTTCTCCAGTCTCCTACTCCCTTTCCAGATACCACAATATAATAGTGAAGTTATGGAGAACAGATTTGTCTTTATGTTCTTCCAGTGGTAGAACATATTGAATATGTGGCATAGATATAGCAATTTCAGTTCCCAAAAGCAAATAGTGATATGGAAGCTGTGCAGCAACTCTTTATCATGGCAATTCTCAGACTGTCAGACTTGGTTTGAATTGCTTAAATTCAATACAAATAACATGGATTGCACAATAATTATTAGTGAACCAGAATTTAGATAATAATAAATTTATATGAAGCAAGCTAACAGAGTTTCTTGTTAATGTAATGTATATGTAGTAGGTAGAGCTGAAATGAATGTTCATTTAATTTGGTTTGTGTTCTGATTTTTGTTTCAGGACTCATACTTTACAAGGGTGTGTATGTGTTTAGTTTTAATTATGAGTTTACTGGGAATCTGCAAAGAAATATTTCAGCTTATTCAGCAGGTAAATATGTAGAGAATCAGACAATGTGCTTGCAGAACTCTTTGTGTTATATTGAAGTAAATCTGATTTTTCCCTGATTAGAAGGGAAATGCTAATTTATACAAGATTAAAAGCAAGAAGAAAATTTAAATAGTGTGTTGAATTCAGTTCTTTAATGATGCAGGATTTGTAAATACGTATCTGTCTCTCTTAAATCCTAGAAACTCAAATATCTGTTGGATTACTCCAATCTACTAGACTGGACAATATATACTACAAGCATAATTTTTGTGTCTTCTCTATTTATTAATACACCAGCTCATTTGCAATGGGAATGTGGAGCAATTGCTGTATACTTGTCTTGGATGAACTTCTTGCTTTACCTTCAACGGTAAAAATTAATTATGTGCTTTACAATAAAATACTGTCAATATTTTCAGATATTTTGCATATCCTAAACAGTGACTAATCAAATTTGATAGTCCTATTTTGTATTTTTGCTTTTATCATGCTGTACAAGTTTTCAGATTATGACCACAGGAATTTTTTACCCTAATGAACTGTAAAGTCATTTTCAGTGTTTTCATGTAGAGCATCACAGCATGTGTAATGGCAACTAAAGAAATAATATTTATTGTAATGTTAATTAAACAAAGCCAAATGTATCTTTTTAAAATCATCTTTCATTATACTGTATAGACTTTGACTTTAAAAATACCCCAAAACCAGAAGGATATGAACTACAAAAGGCATAAGGAAGTCAGTTTTTATAAGTTAACACCTGGAAGAAGGTAAATTCTTTTATAATTTTACATATTAAATGACACACCCCACTTATGACACACCATAGTATCCTGTAAAAGAATTATAATGGATGATATTATTTCTTCAGTTGACATTAGGTCTTTTTATTGCCATTTATTATTTTAATGTTGTCACTGGTACAATAGTGTCCAAGAGTTATGAACTGCAGGGGAGTTGGGTGGAGGGAAAAAGTAGTGCGGGTGTAGTGCTTAAGACTAATAAACACATTTGTGCCTGAGCCAGACTGCATGTGATAACATTGCATAAATATTCCAGTACTTATTGTATATATACACTAATCACTCCCATGAAGTCTTGCAGACAGACAAACACAACATTTGCTGAGTTATTTCAGGGTCATTTTACTGTAGTAGGGATGTCTAAGGACAAGGTTTGTAAAGAGAGTTAACATCAAAGAGAATACTTTTATGGTACTGCCCCTGCTGCAAACCTTGTCCTATCTGTGTCCGATGATTTACATGACTAAATAAATGGGTGTGTCCTGTCGGCTCTGGCCTAAATGAGGGTTGAACCTAAACAGTAAAAAGTAAACAGATGATTGCTCAACCTTCCTGCTGCTGCAAGGTGAAATGACTCCCTGGCTTGACTGTTTTGCCATGTGTATAGCAGTAGAACTCTACACGTGATTTTTCTAAATCATTCAGGCTGTCTTTTCCAAAAGGAACCTGTAGTTCCATTGATTTCAATGGAATGTTGCCTAATAAATGCCTAATAAATAAGAGATCGGGTTTGCTTTATTTCCAGCTCGACCTTTTCAGTCTTGCACATATTTCAGGGTGAAAATCATGTGGAGGGATTTTCACAGTTGCTGTTGTTGTGGCATAAAACAATCACCTGGCCCCCAGATCTGAGAGAGGACACAAATTCCCAAATTCAGGCTTGGGCGAAACAGTAATTTAATCTGCTTCATGACAACTCATGTTCTGAGATTTAGTCTTTGTGTTAGTCAAGAACAGGAGAGGCTTGCCAGGTGACTGACAAGTCACTGTGACCAGACTGATGGTGGAAACACAGGTGTTTTAAAATTATGCCACTTCTCTTCACAATCACTGCGTTTCTTTTTGTTTGCTTGTTTTTCATACTTTGTATTATATGAAAACTACATATATGTAGTTTGTTTCCTACTTTGTAAGAAGCAAAGTCTTTTAAATTAAGCGTCTGGCTATTGCCAGTTGTCCTTTGCTCTGGTAGCTAATTTGCTTCTAGAAGCAGAAAAAAAGTTGGATGATTTCCTAATTTTGTTATTCTGAAGGTAACAGTGGTACAATATTGTACCGCCTATGACTATGGAGAGAATAAATGTTGTCCCTGAAAAATAATATCTTGAAAGCTGCTCTGGTGCATTAAAATATAAGATTATGCAGTTTAGGCTTCATGTACGTAGGATCACTTCCACTCTTTTAGATGTGAAACTACAACCAGTTTTTACCATCTCCAAAAGTCTCAGAGAGGCAAAGTGTCTCTTTTCACAGATGAAAATCAGCATTACTTACTGCCTTATGTAGATAAATGCAAGGGACTCTAACTTGAGTGTTTAATGATGTAGGGGTGGACTTGGCAGTGCTAGATTAATGGTTGAAGCTGACTATCTTAAAAGTCTGTTCCAACCTAAATGAGGATGTTAATTCTATATGTTTTCTGTTTACTTATTGCATAGATTTGAAAACTATGGCATCTATGTTGTGATGTTCTGGGAGATTTTGAGGACTTTGATTCGAATAGCTGTGGTTTTCTTCTTCCTGATATTGGCCTTTGGACTGAGTTTCTTTGTCCTTTTGGGTTCACAGGTTAGTTGAATCACACAAGTATATTTTATCATAAATATTATCTTTGACTAAAGCATCTCGAGATGTTATTTACAAATTTCATCAGTTTCGTTTTTTCTTGACTTTGATATTTCTTCTTTTTGCAGCAAACATACAGCACACCTCTGCTTTCTGTAATGAAGACATTTGCAATGATGCTGGGAGACATTAATTACCATGATGCGTTCCTGGATCCTTTACTAAGCAGTGAATTACCATATCCATTCCTGAGTTACACAGTTCTCATTATATTTACATTGCTTATTCCAATACTTCTAATGAACTTGCTAGTAAGTATGATTTAGTAATACAATGACTTAGTAATATAAAAAGTGGTTAAGCACAGGTTTATATACAGTTTTAGCATATGGAATTACTTTAGTGACATTCATTCATTATTTAATAAATTGATACTTTCAGTAACATATTAAAAGATTGCCTTTCCCTGGACTTGTTTTCCATCCAGTTTACTGTTCTGAGTATTTTCCCACAATTCACTTTGCAAAGTTATCTTGAATATCTTTAGGTAGAAAATATGATGGAATTTGAATTGCAGCTGCAATGTATTATTCTGAGGTCTTGATGAAGGAAATTGGGGGAAAATGATTTCTGTTCAACCCCTTGTATTAAAACCTAGCACTAAGGGTATTTTTTTTTTAAATAAATGCTCAAACTTCATTGCACAGAAAACAGCAATCAGCAGTAGTGATAGAATGGACTAACAAGTCTGACCTGGCCAAAAAAAATCAGAAAACATGATAATGGTGAGAACGGGGGAAAACGTGTAATATATCTTTAGCGATATTCCATGGCACATCATTTCTTTTCAGGAAATAATTTTTTTATATGAGCTGAAC
Organism: Sclerurus mexicanus; assembly: GCA_013396755.1. Lineage (NCBI taxonomy): Eukaryota > Metazoa > Chordata > Aves > Passeriformes > Furnariidae > Sclerurus > Sclerurus mexicanus. Next base: position 777,951 of record VWZF01004618.1, on the reverse strand, counting down.
AATAAAAATCAAATAATTCTATTTGTTTTGAAGATATTTATTGCTGTCATGATCCTATTCAATCTACAGGATTTTAGGTTTCTTAACATTGCAGCAATAATTAATCAAAAAGAAGTAGCTCTTTAGTGCCTTACTGGCAGACAGAGAGTTGCCATTAAAAATGGTTTCTCCATTTCTTGAGATGTATTTTGCAAATATACAAAAAATGTTCTTAAATTCAAGTGAAAAAATCTGATTTGAAGTTTAAAGTATTTTTTTGATTTAAATGTGAATAAGAAATACAATTGAAATTACAGACTATGGAAAAGTAAATAATGAAATCTTTCTTGATGTTTCTAGATTGGTTTGGCTGTTGGGGATATTGCTGAAGTACAAAAATACGCTGCACTCAAAAGGATTGCAATGCAGGTAAGTAATATACCATGGAAAACCCAAGTATTGGAAGTAGATATCGTTCTTAGAACACCATTTAGATAATTAGTAGATTTGTCATCAGCATTCCTAACTAACATCTTAGGATCTGTGTAAAGCAAATTGGTGAAAATGACATCTTCTTCCATCTCATTTTCAATCTTGTGAGTCACTGTAAGGGAAGTGTACGAGCAAATGTATTTTTAATGAATTTTTCATCAGTCAGTGCAATGAATTCTGAGTCGTTTCAAGAAAAGAATCTCAAAATCAGTAAATGCAATGCTTGAAATTGGAGAGCTGTCTTTTAGTAGAGAATTTCTGCAATGGAAAGAAGGTTAAGATACACAAAAATTAAAAGGACAACAAATTCATTCTGCTATCCCAAAGCGTCATTAGCTATAAGAGTGCAGATCTGTGTGGAATAGTTAATTGTGCTAAGATGATATTGCCATATTAGTTTAACTACAGAATTTCAGTGCCTGGACTGGACTGTTCAAATGTTATACCATTGTTTGCAGTGTGGGCTGGCAGTAGTGATTTGAATATAATGACATAATGGTTATTTTCATATAATGTGTATTATTTTTCCTAAGAGAATATAACTCATTTGAAATGCAAAACTACATTTAGGTTAATCTTCACACCAACTTAGAGAAGAAGCTGCCATTTTGGTTCTTAAGTCGGGTGGACCAGGAGTCAATCACTGTGTATCCCAACAGGCCAAGATACTGTGGATTTATGGTAAGATTGTGAATATTAGACAGAAGAATTCTTACCAAAATGGGATATGATTGACTTTGTACACAGATTGCTAGGAACATTGTATTAATAAGACTCAATCATTAACTAACATCAAGGGAATTGTGATTAAACATTGACTAAGGTCAGTGAAAATGATAAATCAGTTTGAGTGCAGCTGGATTCAGATATAATTAGTGTTTGAATACTCAGTGATCTGTAACTTTATTAAGCAAGACAATCTACAAAAGATGTTCAGATAAAAAATAGAATTACTCCTTTTAGGCATTTCTTCTTTTATTTGTTTACTTTTCATTTCAGCAGTTGTTGGTAGACTGAATTTTTTTGTAAAATAAATGTTTTAATGTATAAAACCCCCATCATAACAGAAACTCATTTCAACATTAATACTGTGTGGAGATTTTCCATTCCCCTATTTGGGAATTTTAATCTATTTTCAGACTGTGATACTTATTTCAGTTTGATTCCATGTTTTGTTCAGAGTGTGTTCCAGTATTGCTTTGGGTGTGAGGACTCTACTACGTATGCACAGAGCCCTGATACAACATTAGAACTGGAAGTTCTGAAACAGAAGTACAGGTATTTGTTGCATCATTTTACTGATGTAAAAATAAGTAGAACCATGTTTGTAGTATTGGTTCTATTTTTAAAAGCATTCTAAAGCTCCATACTGTACCTAAAAAGTAAAATTCCATGTATCTAGTGTCCTTAAGTCAGCTCCTTCACTATGGCAGCTTTGTATTTTACGTTCTGTGATGCATTTGCCTTCAAAATTCTACTGTGATAGAGAAATACTTTTAACCCATGGCAGAGAAAGAGGACAGACTTGTGTTGTGGTTTAACCCCAATCGGCAACTAAGCCCCACACATCTGCTTGCTCACTCCCCATGGGATAGCAGAGAGAATTGAAAGTAAAAGTTAGAAAATTAATGGGTTGAGATAATGACAGTTCAGTAGATAAAAGCCATGTGCACAAGCAAAGCAAAAAGAGGAATTCATTCACCACTTCCCACAGGTAGGCAGGTGTTCAGACATCTCCAGGAAAGCAGGGCTCCATCATGGTTAATTGTGACATGGTAAGACAAACACCATCACTCTAAATGTCCCCCTTTTCCTTCTTTCCCCAGCTTTACATGCTGAGCATGATGCCCTATGGTATGGAATATCCCTGTGGCCAGATGGGGTCAGCTGCCACAGCTGTGTCCCCATCCCAGCTTCTTGTGCACCCCCAGCCTCCTCACTGGTGAGGCTCTGTGAGAAGCAGAAAAGCCCTTTATATGCTGTGCAGGCACTGTTAGGCAATAATGAAAACATCTCTATGTTTCCACCACAAATCCAAAACACAACTCCATGGCTGACACTGTGAAGAAAATTACCTCTACCCCAGCCAAAACCAGCACGGCTTGTTGCTCAATAAAGTAAACTGAAGTAATGGAGAAGATGCATTTTCATTTCAGAATTAGAGATTTGTATATGGAGGTTTTCAAGGGTTATTTTAAACTTATAAGTGATGCAATTTCAATTGGTGTGCATGTATACACAGTATTTTACTGACTTTCCACTGGTCCAATGGTAAATCAGCTTCAGATTGTTTCCCCAAAAATGGACTGATGTCCTGATTCTCCCTTGAGCAAATCATCTGTATCCCAAAGCCTTGGAAGGAATTATTTATACTTTCTTGACTTACTTATCTTACCAATATGTCTATAAGAATGGTTTAAAAAAAACTTTCTGTGAAAGTACAGATAGAAAAATGTGTTCTTTCTCACCTAGTCTCACTTTTCCCTGCATTTTTCTTCTCTCCTTTTTTTTCTTTCTCCTTTTTTTTTCTTTAATCTACCAAATTTTTGTCTCCCTTCACAGATTCTGATTTTTTTTTTTTTTTTTGCATAAAGGAATTCACAAGAGCTGAAAGGGCTGAGAATACACCCTACAGCTGTAGGCAAACCATGGGCTTTAGCTAGTCTTTTTTCAAAACCATACTACATCAATACATTTTAAAACAGCATAGAATATACTCTTATTTAGCTGAGTTTTTTCCTACAGAGAAGGAAGAAAACTATAATTTGATGAAATCGTTTGGAATAGAATAACCTATGATCATATCACTAAGAAAAGTTATATTTATTGCTCTGAAAATATTGATTGAAAACTTTTGCTGTGTTGCCAGTATGTTTTTATTGTCAGAGTTCAAAAGAGAGTTCGGGTCCTATTGGAGCTAGTGTCAGTCAGTGCTGAGTGCATCTAATTTTGAGGTTTGATTTAGAATGGGATTTCTTTTTTTTGCTTTGTATTTTACTTCTTGTATTTCAAGTATTTTAAGATGTATTAAGGCTTTCATTTACAAACAAACAAAAACCCATGAAAAACTAACTCTAAAGCTTCAAACTGTTCTTCACAGAGAACCTTTTGCGTCACAAAGTAGATTTCATGCTATAATTTTGTCAGTCTAGATGTTCTGAAAGGTAGATTTTCAAAATGCTTGTTTGGTAGTTTTATGAAGATATTTTCTAGACACATTTCCCATTTCTTTCATTGTTTCTTGAAAAATAACAGGTACTGTGCTCTCTGTGATGCTAACTTATAATAACTCTTTATTTGCATCAATTGCGTTTTTGATAGCATTTTGAAAGATCAGTAAGCGCCTCATAAGTATTTCTCACATGCTGTAAAAGTTTTGAATTTCACTAAATGCTTAATTGCCATCGCAATGCTGACTCTTTCCTTGCCAGACAAGAAAATAGGTGAAGAAGAAAAGGTTTTGATAAAACTGGCAACAATTCTATTTTGAGAGTGGAGTTGCTTCTACTTTAACAATATAGTAAGTTCTTTTCTCAAGAACCAGGAACTTGTTCTTTAATCCTATTTCCTGAAACCTGGAGAAGTACCACCACTCGAAGAATAAATGTATTCCAGACAATAGTCTTTATTAGCAGAAGGGTTAAGTACTGACAGAAGCATGAAGTTAAGCACTGTCTTTTCTTTGTATCTGTAATTTTAATGACTTAAATGTTCCTTGAAATCAAATGATAAAGCTTGATGTATGGGGTTTTTTTTTGTTTTTTTTTTTAGGCTCAAAGATATATCAACATTACTGGAAAAGCAACATGACCTCATTAAATTGATTATCCAAAAAATGGAGATAGTGTCAGAGGCTGAGGATGAAGACAGCAATGATTTATTTCAGCACAAATTTAGGAAAAGGCAGTTAGAGCACAAGAATAGTAAATGGGATACAGTGTTAAAAGCTGTTAAAACAAGTGTGCCTAACCCAAGCACAGAAAAGAACAATAGCTTCTTCTAGACATGGCTATGATATCATGTTGTATTATCATTTTGTTTTTCTTTAGGGTCACTTCTCTTACTGTCTTTGCATAATGCTAATGTGATACATCATGTATTCAAGTATAAAAAAGGCCAGATCTGAAAAAAGAATGCAGGTGCTCAAAACAGTATTTAAGGAGACTGAAGATGTCTACATCCAAAACTGTGATCCTAAAAGTGACTGCCTAATCAGGAAAGTGCCTAACTCACCACATGCCAACCTTGCTGTCCTGAGAGTTTCCAAGGCTTCTGTCTAGATCTGATCCTGGATTTGGCCCTAGTACACTTAGGCCTATACGTAATTACATGATTTTCTGTTACAAGTAGTTTTAGAATTTCTAAATTTTTAGAGATTAGACTCTAGTCATTTAGTTTTCAGATGTTTTGAGAGAGCCAATGGGCTTTACGTAGCTTGAAAAAAAAGTACAAAACTAATGTGACAGAGGTTGGAACTTTTGCTGAGTAGGGACTGCAGGATCAGGCCTGAAAAGTAAGAAATAAAAGATCTTGAAGTTGTAATGTAAGGGAAGAACTGTTTTCTTTTCTAGACAATGGTGTGCAATTCTCAGAGGGATAATTTGTACTAGCATGCATATAGCAATGATAGAATGACATGTTTAATAATTTTCATTACAACTTGCTGTCCTTATACTGCTAATGTGATTTTGGCCTTCCTGCTAATGTTAAACTGACCTTGCTACTTTAATCTGCACTTTGGTTTTATTATTTATTTACTGGACATTCAATGCATTATGTAATATACAGTAATATATCAAATGTAGGAATAAATATGAATTAATCTGTGTTTAAGTACATGAGTATGTTTGTTTCAAAACGAGTGCTAATAAATTAATTATGGCTATATATGGTGCTGATGCTCTGTGGTCTGCTTTTGAATTCAGACATTTCCTTTGAGAACTTAATACCCATTAATTCTTCACATAAAGAATAACTATGATTCCTGTTCATTTAAAAGGTAGCCACCAGAAGGTAATTCACACTGCAGAGAACTTGTCCACTGTTTAGAAAACACAGGAAGATGCACCATAAATTAGTGAGACTCGTGCCTAAAAACTGCCATGGATGGCATGCTGTTCAGTAGGGAAAATTCTTTCTCACCCAACAGCTCCATCCCACCTTTGAGAATTTAAATCCTTGCTGGTGGAACATAGAAATGAGGGGGTTATCACTGCACCTTCTACTATGCTTATTGGGGTGAACGGTTGCTTAGTATCAAATGGTAAATGGCATTTAGAGATTCAGGAAGCATTTGGACTTCTTTTCTGTCCACCATCAAGATTCATGGATACCTCTGAATTCTGTGGCATGAATTCATGCCTGTTTATAGCTGAAGATGTTTGCTGTTAAAACTGAAGTTCTGTTCTGGGTTTACCTCCCAGAATCTGCACAGGCAGTTTGCATTTAACTGCGACTATTCAGGCAACAAGCTGGGGACATAAACATACACACTGCTGTGTATCAGCATCTGCAGATGTACTTCTGTCTGCCATCCTTAAGTCTGCCTCTGGATTACATCCTAACTGACCTGTTGAGATCAGGTGTACCATCTCTCTCATGCACCAAGGTGGAAAGAAATGCATTGCATAGGTAGTGCAGCATGCCAGTGTCTCCAGTTGTTCCTTGGCTACAAGGGTGTGGGGAACATATGATACAAAGCACACTGTGTCTGCCCTGCAGAATGCTGCAGGAGGAGCAGCTCTGCTTCAGGGCCAAGCCTGGTGTGACACAGTGAAACAGAGAACACGCAGAGACAGAGTCAAGAAAGTAAAAATGAAACTGTAGTCACTGAAGTTGAGTTGTGGCCTCGGTTCTATTCCTGTGAACAAACCCTGTTCAGGTTTTCTGGGCTGCTGTGCATCTGCAGCTCCCTCTGGCAGTGGAAAGAAGAGTGCCCAAGTTCTCAGGATAGGGCCAAACTTGAAAAATGTAAATGATTTTTGGCAAAAGTGATTTTAAATTCCTGAAGGTCTGTGCCACTAACACTAGATGGCAGTGAGTGATAGCATTTTTGAGTAAGTAAATTGGACCTAAGTGCATTGTTTGAAGTGAAGAGGAACAGCTCTATGGTTACAGCAGAAGCAAAGCAGTCAACACTCTTAAAGTTTGAGCTTTTCTAGCCTCTTTAAACAGAATTCTGAGATATTTATACACAGCTACCTCTCAGATTTTCTGACAGTTTCACTTATAGTTTGAGAAAATTTTTCCTTTCCAATTTTATATGCAAAACCAGAAAGAAGGTATTTTATAATTACTTAATATTACAACATTGAATTAGTTACTTAACTTTCTATGGAGATCATCAGACTTAGAGTATTTAATTGCCGTGTGATAAAAATATCTAATAGAGCCTAAGTACAAGATGTGTAGAGTTTAAGAAAAAGTACAAGTAGTGTCAATTGGAATAAAAACGCCAGTATGGTTGAATAAAACTGAATAGACTGAGCTGACTTTGCCTTTCAGCAAACCCTAGAAGCAGTGCTGTTGGAATCATTAAGGTTAGAAAAGACCTTTAAGGCCATTGAGTCCAAACATTAACCTAATACTGCCAGGTCCTCCACCAAACCATGTCTCTAAGCACCACATCTAGATGTTTTTTTAAGCTTTCAGGGACAGTGATTTCACTTTCCTGGGAAGCCTGTTCTAGTGCCTGACTACCCTTTCAGTGAAGAAATTTTTCCTAATATCCAATCAATCTCCCCTGGGTCAGCTTGAGGCCGATCCATCTTGTTCTATTTCTTGTTACCTGGGAGAAGAGACCAACGCTCATCTGTCTATAAAATCCTTAGATATGTTACATGTTGATATAAGCAAATATATGTTAACTGAAAGTGTCATCGAGTGAATTTTTAAATTCACACTTAGGAATTAATATGGATAAATGCAACTGAAATGTATTCTTTTGTTGTCAATACGGTGTCTGCAAACTTTGATGGGTGTATATATCATACCCAGTCCTCATCCACTTCCCTTTAATCTATATGGATATAACACCTCTTTAATTGGGGTACAGACAGTTCTATAGGTGTATGTGGTCACCATTTGTCTCTTTGAGGACTGTATATCAAGTATTTCTGATGGTGAGGGCAATTATTCCACTTCTTACTTCCTGCTGCTCAGCAGCTCTGGAACTGTTTTCTCATCATGACAAATGGCAGTGTGGGCAAGGCAATGGCACCATCTCCTCCCACCAATTGCCATTTCTATGTGATTGACAGTCTGACAATTTGACAAGTTGTCAATTCTTCACTGACGACCAAGGTCCAGATGCCTGGCTTTCTAGCATCAGAGCCTTGCTGATAAGGACAGACTAGCAAAATACTAGCAAAATTAAAATCAGCTAGAGCATTAAAATACATCCTGAAGAGAAAACCTTAAGTGCCTAAATTTGAAGTGAATTAGAGTGAGACTATTTTCTTTTCAGGCTGCAAAAGCTAGTAGGTAGGAAATAACTTGCTTCAAGCTGTCTAGTGTGCATATTGGTATTTTTCATATGACATGCTGCTGGAAAAAAGACAAAGTTGTTCTATAAGTAAGTCTCTTTAATTTTTTGGCTCACATTATTTCTTCAAAGAAATAGCCTTTTGTTCTCTTTATTCTGGTGTTTAATACAGTTTTCTTATCTGCAACATACTGAAGATATGGCTTTATAAAGCATTTCACATCAAAATGCTGTATGAAAAATTGGATATAGGGAATTGGTAGAGGAGAACCCTTCCCTGTAATCAGCCAGGGAGGATTTCAAAACCTTGACAGCTACACATTTTGAGGAAGAAGAGAAATCTATATGAACAAAGGGATGGTTTTTCTAACTGCTTAGGTTTTTATTTTGTAGGAGGAAATGCCCATAAGCAAAGCACATAGCAGGAGAAAGAAAAGATGATAAAATATCCTCAATCTGTATTGAATGATACAAAAGAAATTAGAGCCAGATCTTAAGTTAATGCCCTTTTACCCCGCTCTGTCCGTGTAAGCAATCACTTAGGTTGCAGCATAGGACTATCAATGACTTGTAAGCTATCTTTACATTGACTGACAGAAAGTGTCCCACTGTGGGCAGGATTTGGCCCATGTAATGAACAAAATATAGGAGTGTAACAATATTTACCCTGGAGTTACAGACAGCAGGAGAGTTTTTTGAACTTTCCCTTTTAGATGATTGAGAAGATTAAAAAAATGACAGGAGTTGAAAAAATCTCTGATACCAAAGGTAAGAGCACTGGTTAAAAGTAGCATTTTCTGACCAGTAAAAAGATACCGGGTGGTACCAAGGTGTAAAACCATACTGACACGGGAACTGCAGTAGAGCCTCTGCAGGCTACTCAAGGATACCTGAATCTGTTAGGTAAAGATATTGGCATCCTTATAGAAATGCACCAAGACACAGTAATCACAGTAAATGCACAGTAATCACAAGAGAAAGTGCTTCAGACACATGAACAAATAACTCAGTGTTGTAGAGATTAACTCCATCCCACCTGAAATTAGGGCGCTCTGGACAGGAAGAGATCTCACCATGGTAAGACTTGGTTTAGAAATCAAGATTGGAAGTGATGCAAGTGATGAGAAGTAATGCATTTTATGTTATTTCATATTTATGAATCTCAGCTTAGAAAGCAGAGCGAAGCTTGAAGCTATTCATTTCAGAAATTTGTAGTAGTGTTGTTAGCATTTATTTATCCAGGGTGTTGACTGCAGTCTAAAAACTGATTATCAGCAGAAAACTGGGGATTGAGAAAAACAGAAGGTTCAAACAGGCCAGTATAACATGGAGAAAAAATGAAATGAGAGAAACTGAAAGTAGCATTAACCTTAGTGTGATTACACTAAAAAGGACTGAAAGTCCCAAGGACCACTGGCCCAATCTGAGTAAAACGGTGCTGCTCGTAGGAATGTCAAATTCAGCTGCGTTCCTGTGGGACCAAGGACAGTAAGAGTTAAGATCATTTTAACTTTAAAAAGTGAAAAGCGTGCATCTCAACTCAGTCCCCATCATAATCCCTGCAGTGGCAATGTCCATGGGAATGATTCAGCAAGGCAGCATGGAAGTGATGCCGTGAGAGATATCCATAATGTAGCCCAGAGTAATTTCTCATCACTTGAACTGACTCATTTCCTGCAGGTTCAGATTTTAACATTTATTGGAGTATCTTCCTAGTCTGTGGGATAATTATAGTTGTATTAAATGGCTGAAAGTAATCATTGCTAAAGGCTACAACTGGCAATGTTACTGGGTTGTGAGGAAAGGAGCATGTGTATTTCAAAGGATTTGGTTTGCTTCATTTCATTTTGAAAGTTGTGTCCACATCTGGCAGGCATGAAGCATTGCAGTATGGTGGCTAAACCCTAACAAGAGGAAGGGATCCCTAAGGCAAGGGAGAGATACACTTCCCTAGGCTGAAAAAGTTTACATAAAAAGTATATCTGCTGGCACTTTCAGCTATCTCCAGTGCTCATCAGGCCTCTGCAAAGCTACAAAAACAAAAAGGTTAGACAAAGCTGCGTTAAGCCCTTCAGGCAATCAAATTAAAAAAAGAAAATGAAGCAGGCAAGGATTGCCAACAACATTCCAACAGGTCATCAAAAATGAAGAAATTCAGAGTTAGAGGGAGAAGCCAGAGTTGGATTCATGTGTTGACTTTGGGTAGAGAACTCAGTGAAGGCACCACCATCTTTATTTTATTGTCCTGAGAGCAAGATATCTGTAGGTGACAGTTTTATTTCATGTATAAATTGTATTTTAGATAAAATATGGAAAGAGTTGTCATAATCTAGAACCCCAGATTTCTCCAGTGGGATCTTACTTTCACATACCTGTGGTGATGACAAGGTATATAGTACTTCAGAGCCTTAATATGACCATTCCATTGTAGCAACAGAAGAAGGACGGAAACAGCTTTCCTTCTGGGAACTGTCAGCATCTCTCTTGGTCTGTGCCACTGCTGAAGTACAGCATCCAGAGTGTTGAGGTAGAATCTACATACACAATTCCTTCTTGTAAAAACAAATAACTCTAAGAAAAAGTCTGTGCTTGCATGTTCAAGACAGATCTTGCTGGGAGTGTGATGAAGAGGAACCAGGTAAGTATTTGTTCTAGTCAAAACCCAGCAAGGTTATCATTCAGCACAAGCTCATTTCTTACATTTACTAAGACACATGGGATGTGTATCATGTGGAGAAGAAGATAATACGTGAGAATGCTGTTCCTTGATATCTCTGTTGGCCCAAAGCCGTTTTGGTTACCATCATGGTCATCCTTTACCAAAAGCAGAGCAGTAATAAGCTCATCCATTGCTCTACAGCACAGGAACTTGTAATACACTTGTTAAATTTTATTATCAAACTTAACTGCTGGAGAAGAGAAAGAAAGTGGTTCCTACATAAGCTTACAGGAAGGTAATACAGAAATATGCATCTCTAAACACTGTAAAAGGAGCTTAGAAAGTGAAGGTAACTGCCAAAATGCACTGCTGCTGCCTCCAAGACACAAAATCAGCTGTGGCTTGAAGCTGGGAAGTCTTCCATGACCTGTTGCTTCCTGGTGTGTATCCTACTTGTTGCTTCACAGCAGCTGAGGTGGACCTATGATGTCTTCCCTGCCTGAGATCAGTTGTATGGTGGATTTTTCACAGGGAGAGGTCAGGCACAGGTGGCACAGAGGATGCCACCCCTGAGTACCACTTTGTAGTCAGGGCACAGTTGAGCCATACCCTGAGGTGCACAATCTCAGTTCTCTAGAAAGCATGAGCAAACGAGCATACACTCTTAAAACAGGTATTTTTTTTTAACTGTATAGCCTATAGACGTGAACAAAGAGGCTAAAAAATACCAGTGTGGAGTAATGAGTGCCAGATAAAGAGGAAAAGGTGCAAATATAAAGCATATCTGACCCAACCAGGGGCCTGTAGGCAATTATGGCCAAATTTAAAAGGATGGGAGAAATAGTGCAAGGTTCTATAGAGAGCTAGTATAGAGGGCACCTATAGTCTCCGGGTTTGGGACAGCAAAGTTATCAGTGTTATAAAGCTTCTTAAATTGGATTGGTGAAAGAAAAGCCAAGGGGTACTGGGGGAATTAAGGATGGAGCCAAGAGTCCACAACAAGGCTGTGAGTCACCAGGGAGTTTTGTTTGTTTTCCAGTAGAGATAAAAGCATTGTCCACTTATCTGAATAAACACAATAATGCACCAATTATTCCTGAGGAACTCATAAAACATGTACTAATGACTCTAGAGAAACAATGGAATCGTAGCTCCAGCATGCATATTTTCTGAAGTAAAAGCCTGCTTTTTAGTGTCTAACATCCTAATTTAGAAAACAGCCTTTAAATAAAGACTGAATGTTTGGTAAAGAGCTTACTGTTGAATTTTGAAACAAAGTAATAATACATTTCCAGACCTGTGGACTTCTTTCCTCTTAGGCTTTAAGAATAGTTAAAACCTATACCTAGAGAAAAATAAGAAAGGCTGCAGAAAATAAAAATAAACACCACAGAATCACAGAATGGCTGGGGTTATAAAATACCTCTGGAGATTATCTAGTCCTGCTAAGATAGGTTCACCTGGAGCAGGATGCACACAATCGCATCCAGACAGCTTTTGAATATCTCCAGAGAAGGAGACTCCACAAACTCTAGGCAGACTGTTCCAGTGTTCTGTCATGTTCAAAGGAACAACGTTTTCCCTCAGGCAGAACTTCCTGTGTTTTACTTTGGGCCTGTTGCACCCTGGGCACCACTGAAGAGAGTCTGTGCCCATGCTTTTGACACATGCCCTTAAGATAAATATTTTTATGCATTGATATGATCCCCTCTCAGTCTTCTCCACACTAAATAGGCCCAGCTCCCTCAGCCTTTCCTTGTAAGAGAAATGCTCCACCCCTCTAATCATCCTTGTAACCCTCTCCTGGATCCTCTCCAGTAGGTCTTTGTCTTTCCTGTGCTAAAAAGCCCAGAACTGGACACTGCTCCAGATGCAGCCTGAATGCCACACCACTGTGAGAGGACTTGAGCCCCTACCCAGCCCAGGCAACCTGCTCCAAGCCCTGTCCTGTACCCTCCAGGTCCAGCTGTTCACCTGCACCCCCTCAGACAGAGTGTGATGTCTTGCTGCTCTGCTGTTTTACTAAAATGGAACAGATAGCATTAGGGTAGTTTATTTCAGATGCTCCATTTTTTAGTTACAAGGGGTTTTGAAGTGAGTCTTTCCTATTTTGCTGCTACATTTACCCTTCACATTGCCTAGGAGTTTAGAAAATGCTTCAAGGTCCTACAATTTTAGGTGACAATCCTGGTCTCTGCCGGGGACACACAGGTGGTGCACCTTAGTTAAGGTATGGTATTCCCAGCCTGACAAAAGTTTAGAAATGTCTGAGGTTCGTACAAACCTTCCAGCAAATTATGCCAGTTTTCAGAGCATGTATGGGGTGTCTGAACACACCCAGAGGTGAACTGCCAGTAACATTTTGCCCTGTGCTACACAATCCCCCACCAAGCCAATTCTAATACGAAGAACCAGCAAATCTATACTCCTGTCAAAGCACGAGTAGAGTCCCTTGCTGCTCAAAATATATCAAGTTTCTGTTTACTGCCAGTACCTCCATGCTAGCACAGCACTTGCTTCTCTGTTTCTATCAGCCAAGATCATTTTCCCAGGGAAGCAAGATACAAGTTGTGGCAGCATAACTGTTACCATTATTGATATCCATTTTATCACTCTGCTATCCTTAATTTAAGCTGATTAGAAGCCTTCTGGGGGCAGCTGTGAGATTTGCTCTGTTTTTGTCAGGAGTGGAATGGCACAAGCAATTCCCAGGGTACCCATGGTGGCACATGGGCATTGCAATTCTCCCTGAACGCTTCCCTGGTATGCAGCAGCAGTGATCAGGGCATCCAGCACAAGCAGAAGACACAGGGATGTGAAACACAAGCAGTGTTTAGTAGGGGACCCCCCTGACCTCCCATCTCTATTTGCAGAGTGCACTTAACAACCAACAGCCAGGAAAACCAAACAACAGGTGCTGCAGAATGAGTTATATATCCCAGGACAAAAATAACATCCCAAAGCAGCGTTGGCCCAGGTGCCTGCCCTAATCAAGTAGAATCTTCTAATCTACTGTAGAAACTGAACTTTTACCATTTGGCATTCTCTGGTGCAATGGCCTGTGCTCTTCCAGCAATACATGCTTGGGATGCTTATAACAATATGTGTTACTGTGGTATTGTTACAAAAATAAGAAGATATATTTCAAGATCACCTACACTGGAACCAGCAAAGCAAAGCAAAGCAGTGACTGACTAGACATATGTAGCAGGTGTCACAAGTACTATAATGTGTGTGGTCTTTCCCAAATCGAAGCCATATGATATGAAAGCTATAGAGGCTTTCAGAGTCGCAGACCCTTGCGGATGCCCTTTCAGTAATGTCATATGTTGCGAGCATTTGTAGCACAACTTGCAGACACGAGTGGAGGGATGTTGCAGCTGCCTCAAACCCACCAGTGATTCTTCATTCTCCACTCATATTTTTCTGTTAGGCTAATCAATAACTGCATAGAAGTGACAGCATTATAATGGCCATGGCAGCAAATCCCACAGATCATTGAAAGCAAATAAAAGATCCATTTTTACATCACAGGTCTTGAAGTAAGCTTCCAGATGGGGGTCAATGTAGGCAGCAAGAAGATGATTCAGGCTTAGTCAATAAAATGGGTAGATTAAAGGGAAGAAAGTCCCAATTGAGAAGGAGAGAAGGAAAGAAAATAGTAGCCTGTTGTTCATAACACCGAAATTAATTCAATTGTCATTGCAGACTAAGATTCGCCCTTATTTCTTTTTCTGCTATTCTGAGCCTGGCCAAGGCTCCAGGTTGTCAGAAGATTCCCCTGTCCCTACACAGAGCAGTGACACCCATCACAGAGCCTTACTGTGCTCACAAGAATTTTCAGACATGAATATTTACCTGCGGAAGGTTAAAGCAGGCTCCATGGGAGCCAATTTACCCTTCCTGCAGGTGCAGCAGGGTAGGGAAGCAACCAGTTGATTGCAGACACTGAGGTAGCTAATGGATTGTCAGATCTCTTCCCACCCCTGCTGCATCAACCCATCACATGCTGGAGGGTCTTCACTAACTGTAGAAATTGACCTTTAATAAATTGTAAATTTATTCTTTGGTAAATTTATCCTGATTTGACTGCTGGAGTTGTGCCTGACCTGGCCAAGCCAAAGCTGTCTATACCCAGCTTCCCCACCTGTATCAGTTTGGTGTGGCAATCTCCGATAGCAGTTTAAACCAATTTAATTATTTATCTCTTGCTGTGGCTCAGAACCATAGCCATTTTTTTATTTCCTAGCAGCGACAGAATTTGTGCTTATTATTTTTCTCCTTTTTCTCATTTAAAAAATGCTTGCAGTCTTTATGTAAAGTTTTCACCAAATACAATAAAAAACCCTCCCTACTACAACACATGTAAGACAATACTACTGACCCTGGGATTCTCATCTCCCCATCTCAATATTTGGTAGAAATTTAAATTTCTTATCTGGTAGACAAGACAGTAGGAATAGACTCTTCCTAGTGAAAAAAAAATCAAAAAAAAAATCTGAGTTTCAGTTAATCGGGGTACATATATGTGTTCTTGGTTATAACAAGTGAAAAGCAGCCTGAAAGATGATTTTGGATAGCAATCACCATTCTTACAGGCTTTTCTTGAAAAAAAAATACAGCTTTCCACTTCTTTAGCACCCAGGAAGCTGAAAGAGCTTTGTAGACACTACGTCATGGCACCTGCGTGCTTTTAACTGCTTGATAAAAGCAAGAAAACATCAGCACATGCTCCTCAGATTATCCTAAAATGTTTTTTTTACAGAAAGATTTCATTTTCAGCAGAAAACACTGATTCATCAAAATATAAATCACTTACTAGAAAATCAGCATTTAAAAATTAATAAATTGTGAGAACATCCTGTTTTTTATTGTGTGAAGTCAAAAGGGGCTAACCATTAGGTTTAATTCATTTTCTTTTTGAAATTCGAGTGTTCTGCATGAAAAATGTAATATAAATACTGAAAATCTATCATATTCATTGAAATTAGGTATCAGATTTAAACACAACACAGTTTTAATTATTAACCGTTAATTTGGTGGGGTTTATTTTGAATTGAGATTTTTAATTTGTTGCTTGTCTCTCCCCTGTGAAATATATTTTTAAAACCTGCAGCATGTCACAGGGAAGTATATCATGCCCACCCAGTTTTAGCTGCAGAGTGAGTGCTCTCAAGTTTTCCATCAGCATGGGATCAGCATCAATATCTCAGACCCCTGGAGCTGAAAACTCAAATGTCACCATTCAGCTCCATGGGACTGAGCTGTGCTTGCCTTTCTGGACAGCCTGGGGAAGACGGAGTTGCTCAGTTTGTACTCTTCTCAAAAAAATGAGTGAAGATCCAAAGATAGGGCACAAGCCCAGCTCTCTGGAGTGCTGCCTTAAGCCTTTACTGCTCCAGCCAATGTTTTAGCATGATTCTATCAGGGAAACCAGATAGAGAAAACTCTCTTTTGTTCTTCCTGCCAGCTCTCACTTAACCTCTGAGCCCCTTGGATTAGCAATATAGTGAGGATGTGTGCCTTGTACATTGTTTGCTGACTTCCAAGTTGCTCTGTAATGCTCTTTTCTGGGAAACTGAGCAGTGAGGACTGACTTTAGGGGAATTGCAGTTTGATGGATGTACAAGGTTTTCACGTTTGGGAAGAAATGTTCCAATCTTCTTCTGATTACTTTCTTGTATACATGCCCAGAGATGTGGCTATGTAGCTTTGAGTGTTTTTGAGGCAAATTTTACTTACTCAAGCATCCACTACAGAGCTGTAACACGCTCTTTTTTGTAACAAAAGCAACATGGAATTTTCCCTCTTCATTACCAGCTCCCAAACCTGTCCCTGACATTAATGTTAGATTCAGAGGAGAGTTTCAGCATTAGCAAATCATCTGCCAGGAGCCTTGCATCCCTTCCTTGCTTCCGTCCTCGATTTCTCTGCCTGCCCTCTGACTGATGCCCACTCACCACTGGACATCAGCCCTGCTCTTCCCTCCTGCCCCACACCCTGCCAGCAATTGTCCCGAGGTGTGACACCCTGCCCTCTCCTGCCTTCATCAGAGAGCCCAGCGAGCTATTAAAATGCTGTTATAAATCATAGTTATTAGCCAAGTGATTCATCTTACAGCACTGAAAAAGAATCTCCAATCTCATGAGTGCTGGGTGTCTTGCTCACAGAGTGCTGGGGTGTTGATGAGCCCTTATGTGAGCCTTCATGGTATCCTTATCTCGCCTTTCTAACAGCAAAACCCAACCTGTGTTTTACTCATGCTTTTTGTATACCTAATCAAAGTGGGTCAGGAAATGTGTAAGACAGCACAAGGGCTGCCTGAGAAACATAATATTTGTCAGAGAGCATTAACTCAGTCTCTCTCTTTCAGGGAATGATAGATGAAGTGTGCCTGAAACTCTGTTTAGATTATGTGAAGCAATGCACTGGTGGTTACATTCATCTTAAGCAAATCATTTTCACTCACTTGAGCTGCCTTACAGAATTTTCCAATAACACTTTAAGCAGCCTAAAACAAAATGAAGTCTTCACGGGTCACTCACATGGGAGTTCCTCCCAGAGCCCGCTTGAACACAGACAGGTTCTAAAATAGAAGTGAGTCCCAGGCCAAAGGCCACATCAGCACTGGGACCAAAGTTTGGGAGGTGCCAGGAGGGGTGTCCATATCCATTGTGCAGTATTTAATCCGGTTCAAGCAACAGAAATCCTGGCATCAAAGAAACCACAGCAACCTTTTTTGAAATGATAGGATGACCTTCATGAGGGCCCTGAAAACATTCTGCATTCCCACCGTCACCCAGGCAAGGGCAGTCACCTGCTCTCTGCTGGGGTCTGTTCCTTCCCTGACTAGAATCATTCCCAGGCAATGGTCAGTGTGGGGGCATCTCCTGAGCCACTCTACTCAGGGCCCATGAAGGCTGTGGCCCCTCCAGTCCCCCAGTTCCATGAGTTCTTGGGAAAGAGGAATAAGCCAATATGATGAGCCTTTTCTTCCCCAGGCATGCACATCGTAATAGCACGGAGAGCCTGTGCCAGGTCACACACCAGCAAAACAGTCCCTGGAAGGACCAGAGCCAGCCTCAAGATACATTCTTGCCGCTCCACGAGTGTTAAGTGAAAGGGTTGCTCTAAAACTCAGCATATCTCTACTGAAGCCTGGGGAATCTAAATAATTATGGCTTGCTTAACTTAATAATTACACAGGGATATATTTCATCTGCTCTCAGTGCCAATTCCAAGATGAAGTGAATGTGCTTGTTTAAGCTTAATATTTTTTTGGGAGGACTGCTGTAATTTTCACGGGACGAATGCAATTAGATGAAGCCCAACAATGTTTCTGGTACTTAGTGTATTTTTAAAGAGTTTTACCTTCATCTTTTATTAAAAAGAGCCTTTGTCAATATCAGCTCCTTCTTTCACAAGTGCTGTGGCCTCTGCAATTAGGAGTTCTAGGGATTAACTAAAAAGTCCCATTTAAAAGTTTCAGAAAATACTTTGAACAAGAGGGGGAAACCACTTAAGTCAGCTGCTTCTGTGCATATCTTTTTGTGCTATGAAATATGACTTCAAAGAAAACCCTTCTGTTTCCATTTCAAGGTCTTTTTGTAAGGCAAGGGAGATAGGCAACCAGCGTTGGAATGCTGCTGCCGGGAGATTTATTGGAAGTCTTGAAAGGTTCAGTAGACTGGGAAGGTAATTTTTGTATCCTACTGCACTCCAGACTGATTTAATTTTGTGTCAGTCCTGGAACTGCAACCAGAATATGGACTGTGAGTTTATAAATTGCTCCTCTGAGTGCCTGACCTTGCAGGGAAAGGCAATCTAGGAGTTGGAAGATAAAGAGATCTTGCACAGCCGAGCAAGTGCATTTCACTGGGTTAGTGGACCTCTTGCTTGTTCCTCATTTCATGCTCAAGAGTTCTGGCTTTGACAAGAGGACAATATCCTTGTCAGTGTCCATGCCAAAAGGCTGCCACTGTTCATCAAGTTGCGTCTGACATTTGGATCAGATTTTTTTGAACAGAGGACACCTCTACTGCAATAAACTATGCATAGAACAATCATTATCATTAATATTTTACTTTATTTTGTTACTATAGTGTATATAAATCTTTAACTCATGGAATTTCAAAGAAAATATTTAAGGTCCGCAAATTTCATTCAAATAGCAGGAAAAGTATATTAATTGGTTGAATAGATTTGGGACTATTGTCTAAAGAAGAATGCCAGTAGTCCCATTATATGAGTAATTTTAAAATATATTAGACAAAGGTTTTGGGAATGCATTTCAAAAAGTAGTGTTCTTTTGGCCCAAATTAAAGAGAAAATGACCTAATCGCTCTGTAGGATTTTTCATTGTTCAGTTCTAGGTCAAAAATCTATGATTCAAATTTTGAAATGTGTGTAATCTATGAAGTCCCATTAGAACTTAAACTTCATTGCCAAAGAAAATTTTATTAGGATAAATTTCTCTTTCTTGACACTAAATTGTTGCTGTTCATAAGATATGAAGTACAGGGTGACTGCCTTTTAAAGTAATTTCATTTACCTGAGATTGTTATGAATGTTATACTGCAATTGCCACAAGTTTCAATTTTTCTACAATTGATCTTCTCTGAAACAAGCACAGAGTGATTTAAAGAACACCATACATATCAAAATAGCGTAGTCTTACTGTAGAAGTGATTACCACCACAACACAGCAGATCCTTCACGTATAACACAGGACGGGGCACATCAGCTGGCAGCTCCTGAGCTGTGGTGGGCTAACTGGTCACATGCTGCTGAATCCAGTCTTGGTTTCCATCTGATTATTTTTGCTAAAAGAAAGGTAAATTATACTACAAACATTGCCTGAATATCACCTTACCATGTAAGCATTCATTGCTACACCAGGACTGCTGGGCAATCAGTAATGGAAAGCCAAGTGGTCCATGAACTATGTCAGTGAGATAGAAAAACCAAAATCCCCCTGTTACATATCAAATCAACAAAGCCTTACTGTATTATATACAGTACATTAATAAATGTCACGTGTGATTAGCAGAGGCGGTGCTGTTAGGGAAATAGATTTTCTGCCTTTGTATTTGCTGTGCTGTCCAATTCAGCAGTCATTTCACAGTTTTATCTCTTGAAGGAGTTATCTCAAGGCCACGTGGGAGAGACACCATGTATTACCTCCTGATACCCCCTTATCTTGTTCATTCACCACTGCAAGTCAGAGGCACACAAGGACTGGCATGGAATTTTCCAGAGAGAAGTGTCTCCAGCATTCACTGAAATGGGAAATTCTCTGGAGAACAACAGAAAATACAATACACTACATATATTCTACATCTTTATGGGATCACCAAACACTGTTCCTCTGTGAATACAGAAACATGCCAGTCTGCCGTCCTCACCTTCCTCTTTTCATTCTCCATTTTATTTGTTTTTATCATCTCTTACTGTTCCATCACCTTTGGGATTTTTAGGTGCAGGGAGGGAATGTTTATTCTTTGTAACAAATCTATTACAGCACTATTACATGAGTCTGTTGCTGTCCAGAGCACTGTGAAATGTTCTCAGTGTGCAAATCCCATGTGAGAGAGCCTATCTGATATCACCTTGGAATCCTTTGAATACATTCACTTTATTCCCACTGGCACTGGGTAGTCCATGTATCATACAACATGCAGTAACAAGTGTCTGAAACGGTTGACTTCAGCCGTAACTAAGCAGTGGAAATATAAAACAAAAATTACACATTTATTCACCTCAATGAGTGCCATGCTTCTCACATTCATGCTGTTATCATACCCTCTGCACTTGATTGTGGTGACATTTTCTATTTCTTATTTAGAAGACTGTGGAAGAATGTAGAAATCAAAAGGTCAGCATTTATTCCCCTTTAAATGGGAAGTTGATCTTTCTAGTGCTCAGTAGAACTAATGGAACCCCTAACTGAAAAAGAAACACACACAAAAACAGCAAATAATGCTAACAAGACACCATAAGGAAAGTTTTTGTTACGTGCATGCCTGTGTTTGCTAAACATACCTATTCTAGCTAAGAGCTGCAAAGGTAGAGGCCACTGAAAACTCTACAAGGACTGGGTTAAAGCAGATGACACTATGCCAAAAGCTTTATTGTTAGAGTTATTGACTCTGTTTAGCTTGGCTGGAGACAGGTTTCCTTCCTGACACACAAGTTAAACATCACCTGATGCACGTTTAGCATTTCCCCCCATACTCCATCCTCTTTGAACCATCCGTAAGGGATCAAGAGATGGAAAGCAGGTCTTAAAGTTCAAGTCTGTCCAGGCAGAGACTGCCCCCAATAGGGCCCTTCAGAGGTCAGTTGTAGGTTACCTTCAGAGGACACCGTAGGGCCAGACTGTGAGCACACAGGATTCTGGTGAAATGGAGCTACATCCCTAGGGCTTCAAGTGTTGATGCTCCCCAGTGAGAAACCCCAAAAAACAGTGCTCTGTTCCTTTATGAGAAAGCTGAGGAGTAGAGAGGGAAAACAATACTGTCAAGCTTAGCCTCCCACTCAATGGGCTTTATCACGACATGAGAAAATCACCAACTGGATTTTGAAGTTGTTGCACTGCAACTATTGCTGTAAGGACCTTTTTTGAGAGTGCTGAGTGTTGGGGTTCTTCTTTTTGGTCAAATTATTAATGACATGCCGTAAGTCAAAATGTTGGGCATAACTTCAACTTGGAAAAATGTTGTCTTTGCTAGGTGTGTAGAACTCTGAGCTATTGCAGAAAAGTGTCTGCAATTGGCAACCAAATGAAATCTCCAGGTTGTGTCTGCAGCGACTGTCTGTGCATGACACTAATGTCTCCTTTCTGTCTGCCCATACAGAGGCTTATTCCACAAAAGTAAGATATTTTTTCACTGTTTACCTACTGTGTCTGCAACTGGCACATTGTCAAAGCAGTAGCTCTGCATACTCAGCTCTGCAAATATTTCACCTAACTGAAAAAGTCTGATGCAACTGCAATATTCCACATGGAAGTGGAAGCCAAAAATAAAAGACATTTTTTTGCACATGTCCATTAGAATCAGCATTGTGTGACTCTCATTTTTGGTTTTGTTATTCTGGAATAAATTCCATGCTTGAGGATATAGCCACTGAGGTGTTGCTTCTAATAATTCTACCTTTGTACCTTAACATGTGAATTAACATTTCCAATTGTATTTAGACCTGTCATGCTCTAGACAACATGTTGAGCAATGTAGCAAGATTAAAAATCATGGTGTTTAAATTAAGATATAGTTTCATATTAAGTAAACATCATCTTCCATCACATTTTTTTGGCTGAATGGAAGCTCAGAAAATAGGAGACCTTCAGTAGAAGTGGCTCTGATGGGTATCATTAGACATTGGCTGGCACTGATTTTATTCACTTTGCATATGATGCTTTTTATTTTCAGATGTGTTTGCAGGAGAAATATGTTTCTTAGGATATTGTGTATTTATAATTGGTAGCTGTATTGAGAACTGATGTATGCACTGAAAGCTCACCAAGGCTTATGCAGAGATAAACATATTGAAATAAAACCACTTCTGTAGCCACAGATCGGACAACCTTTTCCATTTTTATTCTTTAATTTTCCAAGTGGGATTCATATGTTGTGTCTCTCATGTGAGCCATTTGAAATGTGGAGTTATGCACACAAAGAAAAAGAACCATGTCTTACAGCATTTTATGGAAGAACCACCCAACTTGTCCTGTTATTATTACAGGTCTCCCAATTCACCAGGCAAAGTTTCCATTCCACCACTGAAACTAATTTCTCAGATGTAACCTGGGATGTCTGACAATAAAAGTGTGTTCTGTTAAAAAAAAAAAAAAAAAAGACCCATACTATTAAGTCCTTGAAAAATCTTTCATTTGGCTCCGTGGTATTATTATTTCAGTTTTCACATACATGTTTTTCTGCCCAAAATGAGCAAAAATGCTACATGATATTGTGGTTGTTTTTCCCTCTTGGCAGTTACAAGGAGTTTTCAAAAGTGGTTCTGATAAGTATTAAGTATTTTCACTAAAATGAATTATGTCAGCTACCTAAAGCACAAAAAAGCATGCTTAAATAAATATTTTGGGTAAATGAGGGGAAGCATTTTTGAAAATCTTCCATGCATTTTCCTGGGACCTGATCTTCTATGGTTTGTCTGTGAGCAAGCTGAAAAACATTTAGATATTCCTAATTGGATCCTCTTTTGCTTTACCACTTTTCCCTGCTGTTTATTCAAAACTAAAAGAGATCCTTGGATATTTTGCTAAACTGTTATTCAGTGAGAGGATGAAAAGCCCGAAGAATGCTGTGGGATTATTGTAACAGTATAATTAGCTTGCAGACAGCTCTCTTCTCAACAGCTTTCAAAAGCTTTTCTATCCATCTCACTTACCCAAGTAATTAATTAAACACAGCTGCAGACTAGAACAACTGTTGCAAAAAAAAAAAAAAAAGAAAAAAGGGTTTGCCATTTGCTTTTCCTGCTCACTTCTAGTCAGTAGAAGTCACGTATGAGCAGTTACAACAGCTAAGGACAGTCTGCTTTGCTCCTTCACCTGAAATCCTGTTAAGGCAGAGGGCAAAAGCATTGGTGAAGCACAGCTCTTGCTGTTTGCTCTTGTGGCAAATTCTTGCCTGAAGCAGGGGCGACTCTTAAAATCATTGCTAGTCTCATGTAATTATGTCCTGGAAATGACCCAAGGAGGAAAAGCCCTGCAGGTCCTTGCCAAAACTCCTGTGTCATGTCTTTTTTACACAGTGTTAGAAATGAAGTACAAAAGTGAGAAAAATAGAAATAACTGAAGCAGTCTGAGTTTGGAAGAGAACTGTCAGGAAGATGGAGCAGATGACTTTAGTACTTTCAAATGTTCCTGGAAGCCAGTGGTGCTAAAAAAAAGTGATACTGGAAATGGTGCCATCTTCTCAGCTGCTATATGTGGCAGGCTCAAAGGTGCAGGGGACTTACAAGAGATTCCTTCGGGATAACTAAAGGGAAAGCAAACTTTGAATTCACTCAAAACATTCAAAAATATCATAATCCATGGAAGGAAGCAACTTTGAAAAAGTATATTTTGTGTCCAAGAAGTCAGCTCTCAGGCCAGAGAGCTGAACATTCTGTGTCAGCGTTATACAGTAAAGGTATCGTTAAATGTGAACAGTTAAGCTAAGTTAAAGGCAAGCTAAGGAATACTGGGCAGCCCTGTAATTCTTTCCTTTTAATGGCCTTTACCTGCCAAACACAGCAAAGACCACAAAGAGAAAGTAAATGTACCACCGACTGTAGCCAGCGTTACCTGAGGCCTGAAGCATGAAGTTGTGTGGGTGTAAAGATTTGAATAGTGAATGATATTGCATCTTTGTTGTCTTTTCATGTATCAGGTGGTTTCCTGGCAGAAAACATAGAGAAGCACAAGAAGTAAGGGTTAGTCTTTTCCAAGGGTGGCTGGGGATGCCCATGTGCTGTCACAGCCTCCCCTGTTTCACAGTTACAAATGGCCTGCTACAGCACAAAGTATTTTATGACCTGTTTGATTACTTTTCCACAAAATGGCAACACTGTCAAGGACTGAGGAAGCCCTGTACCTAGGGTTTAACTTTTTATTTTTATTTGCAATGTGTCCAATGGTAGAAATTCTGGTTTAAAACGAAAAAGAGATTTGTTCTGGAAGGGGAAACCATTTATTGTCACAAAGCCGAGGTTTCACAATGTGTGGAATGTCATCAACTATGTACCATCCAGCTTTCTTCACCCTCTCCACGATGATGGAGGTCCTGCCAACTTGCTCTGAGTAAGTCAGAGACCATAATGAGGTTTCCAGAGGCATGGCTGGAGCCTATAGTCCTTTCCAGACACTTCTGAAGATATTTTAAGGGCAATCTAGACACATATATACTTGTCATGAGCTCTGTGCAGACTTGAAGAAGAAAGATGCAATTTTAAAGGTCAATATTTGAAAGTAGGTGTATAAGACTGTAAATAAGTACTTGAGAGACCTTTGCAAATTTTTCTTTGTGTTCACAGAATCATAGAATGGTTTGGTTTGGAAGGGACCTTAACAATCATTTAGTTCCAGCCCTGCTGCTGTGCCCTTCCACTAGACCAGATTCTGTACTCTTGGGAATGGTTCTGTGCAGAGCTAAGAGCTGGACTTGCTGATTCTTGTGGGTCCCTTCCAACTCAGCATATTCTGTGATTCAAGTTGCTCAAAGCCCCATTGAGCCTGGCTTTGGCCACTTCCAGGAACAAACAGCCCCAACTTCTCTGTTTCCTAAAGGAGGTGATATGCATTGAAGACTTGCCTCTTGTCACCTGTCTGGCAAACAGGACTACGAGAAAGTCCAGTGTTTTTCACTGGTGAACTAAAGATACTGTGAATGACATGATTGAGAAGTAATGCTTGAAACAAAGTGTAGGAATCTGGTTGCCCTGTACTGCATACTACTAGTGGTACTGAGGAGGATTGTCTTACAGGAGAGGCTCAGAAAACACAAAATTAACTAATAAAGAGGATAAAAAGGGAAAAACAGGCAAAAACCAAAGAGCCAGCTCTTAGCATGATTCTTCAGGTGAAGAGGCATTCTAACAAATAGTGTATTCTCAATTGGCAGCTGGTATTCAAATTATGCAGTTCTGGATTTCTCTAAGTATCACACAGGCAGCAGGAGGGAAGAACGTTCACTGCAGGAAACCACCATCTTTCCCGAGGTCCTGTGGTGGTATAGCTAGCAGGAGCCCAAAGCTCTGCTCTTTCCAGCCCTTGAGTTCTGACAAAAATGAGGGTAGAGCAGCGTCTACACTGTTCAGAGCACATATTCTGCATTTTTTTCAGGCCTTTCTATAGTCAGTGTTGATGGTTTATGCTAATCCTCCTTGCTCTAAGTTAAAAAGCAGGCTATATCTGACCTTCAGCAATTTCCACTGCTACAACATCATTCATTTATGGGCTCTCTATAGATTTAATGCACACCGCAAGTTCCTTAGAGGATGTGGAAATAGAGACTCAGCTATCTTCTTACACTGTTTCTCTTCAGGCTAGTTAATAAAGTCATGCCCTGGAGGTTCAGGATAGTAACTCCTCTTTGTCCAGAATCCCTCACGTTCCTTCTTCATTGATATTTAACTCCATCATATTTTAAACGAAGGGCCCTGTTCTGTATCTTTCCTCCAAGTCTGTAAGTTTGATCAGTAGTGTGTTATCACAATTTATTTTCCAGTATCTGATACATGCTTCTTGGTTGACAGTGCCTCTGACAGGACTCTTATTGCACCTTCACAATGCACCAGCAGGTTGCTGATGGCATCCCTCATGATGGTTCTTACCACGTGTCAGGGAGTTTCGTTCCCACTGCAGGCTGGGCTGCTTTGGTCTCCTATCCCCACGTTTTGTCCTCAGTCAGGCTGAGTACAGTCACAGCCAATTGTCAGTAATCACAATGCATAGCTGTGGCACACTTCTTTGGGAAAGGCTGCTCCCAGGTCTGATATGGAAAAAGATCACAGAGAGCACACTCTGTGTGTCTTCCCTTGCTGCTTCAGTCTCTGCTGCCAGGGAGACAGCAAACGGGAGGTAAATAATGTGTGTGTCACACATCTGCTTCTCTGAAAGGCACTAAAGAGAGGAACTTCAAGGACTACAATCCAGATATTTACCTGGCAGGTGGATATGCCAGCATCAGTGCAAGGTCCTGTTGATGCTGATCTAACTCTCTTTTCCTGAGTAGACCTTCAGAGAGCTCACTGATTCTGCAGCGAACTGACAGTGGGTGCTTGCTGGCCTTGACCTGTCTGCAGACTGGCAACTAGAGGTTACAGAAGGTTTCCTAAACTGAAGGGTATCTCAAATCATCCACCCGGCTCAAGCAGGCTACAAAATGTCTCTAGTTGCTTACAGCTCTCAATATTGTTCAATCTTAAAGTCAAAGAAAGGGCTTGAGCCTGGCACCAATACTGCAGGATGACTGCTTTCAATTCAAGCACATTCAGAAAACAGGAATAAGTGAAGACGAAAACATTATCCATGAATTAGCTGCAGGAGATTCCTCTCAAATATGTCTCTAAACACCTTTATTTAACTCAAAAATGTTAAAAAAGATTAAAACCAAATATAAATGTATCACAGCTTCTAGCTCTGTAATAACTGTGCCATTTTTTACTTGCAGTCAAAGTGAAGAGTGAAAATCATGGGATGGATCCGCATTGTCTTTTATCACCGCATTCTGAATGAAACCCCATGAGGATTGTCCCTTTTCTATGACATATCTGCTTAGTTGCAAGTATTTCTCAGATTTTGATTTTTGCTCTCTACCAGACTATGGAAGGGCATATTAAAAATAGGGAGCACATAATCTTCTTAAAAAGTTTTGATACAAACTTTTCAGCTCAAGTTGCATCCTTTTAAACATCCCCCTACCAAGTTTCTCCTGTATCAGTATACTTCAGATTTTATTTGCTCTTCAAGAGTATCTTGAGGTCTCAAGAGTTTGAATTAACATCTGTTGGCAGACAGACCCTGGCACAAAAACTTTTTAAGATAACAAGAGAGTAAATGATAACTAAGAAATTAAACAAGAAGATGTACTGTTCAAAAATATATGTGTGGAAT
This sequence comes from Sclerurus mexicanus, assembly GCA_013396755.1. NCBI lineage: Eukaryota > Metazoa > Chordata > Aves > Passeriformes > Furnariidae > Sclerurus > Sclerurus mexicanus. Next base: position 750,720 of record VWZF01004618.1, on the reverse strand, counting down.
ATATGTGTGGAACAAGGAGGTCAGACACCTGTCCAAAACCACCCAGGAAGTGTGACAGAATCAGAAATTAAATCCGGGTCTTCCCCATTCAGATCCAAAAACATGTGAACAGGCTGACTACCATAGCATATACCATAGAATATAGGATTTTATTGGGACAACCTCAGCCAACGCTGAACATTGTGGATATCCCAGCTGACACTTTCTGGGAGGTGTGCTCACTTGAAAGTGAATTTTGCATCCTTTCCCCATGTATTCTAATAGAAATCAATTAAGCAAGATATATTTCAATCACAAAATTGCTGCTGTTCATGAAACAGCTTAGGCTGTCTTCTCATAGTTTATGGTGTCAACAGGCCCCTTGATTGAAATACAGCCTTGAAATCCACCTCTTTCTTCCAGACTCCAGTATATATTATTTTTGTAGTTTTTAAAGACAGCTGTGTGAATTAATGAACTGGTCTGAGAACCGAGGTTGGCCAAAAGCACCATTTAAAAGTCAAGTAGATGACCTCATAAAAACTGCAAAGAATGCTTACAGCTTGCTTGTAAAACAAATCTATTCCTTAATAACTCAAAATGCCCACATAATTCAGTACACATTTTAACCCAAGTGAGTGCTTCATAAGAGAAGATGAAAATTTCCCATGAAAAAGACATTTAACTGGTACAGGCAGCTATAAACTTTAATTGATATTTCACAGTATGTACAAGTTTGCTCTCCAGGGAGTGTAGAATATCATTTTTGCACCTGCACTCTAACTGCAGTCTTATAGTATTTCAGCCATTAAACATTTTTCATTAAAGCACTTCATATAGAATTAGTATAATCTGATTTTAACAAAAGCATTCTATATATAGGTTTTTCACACCGTATTAATGCAGAACTGTTAGAGCTGGAGAAGCAGTATTGTGCAGGCAAGCCCCAGATTTCTATCCGTGGCCATTAATAGGGGTGGTCTGTACTCAGAGCACCATATTTGTAAAACATTTATGGTAATGTACTTGACTGTATCTGAGAAGAAAGGTATTTCTAACAAATTAGCTTTTTTTCCATGTAAATTGTTTTTTTTCTTGTGCTAGATTTCCCCAAAGAAATTGGGGAATCTAGTGAAATAGCAGTTTATGGTATAGCACAATGGTATCACATTCTTTACAACTTCCATCCTTGGCAGTCATAAAATCTAACAGTAGAAAGGGTGTTTGGATATTGGGCAGCAGAGGGAATATTTTTGGATGGCTATAACTTAGCAAATCTGCAGAAATATTTGTCTTATGGCTTGCATTTTATAGCTGTTATCTAGCTGGCAATCAGAGGTGAACAGCTGTGCAGTTTTAAGATGTATGATTTTAAAACAATGAACTGAAGGCCTTGCTAAATGGTTCAAATTAGATGTGGGCAGTAGCAAACATCACAGGACTTTTCACCTTGTGTTGGAAACAGATATTGAAATTGACAGTGCTTTACAAACTCAGTGAAGGCAGCACCTCCTTAGTCATTTGTAAGAGACCCTCGAGAATATCTGCAGGTTTCCTTGAAAATATTTTCTGGGATTTTTTAAATCTTTTATGTGCAGTATTTCCCTCAGATAGCTCTAGCAGCCCCTCACTCCAAAAACACTTTCTGCTACAGAAGAGCCACACTTCACAGGCATTGCTCACCATACAGTGGACAATGATTTTAAAGTTTGAGCAGAGGGCTTAGCTGAAAAATAGAGAAAATAAGGTATGTAAAAACGTGTAGGTATGTATTTCTTGGTTTCACAAAAGTCAATAAATTACAAAATTTCCATCTCACACAACCTATGATTCACACAGGGCTGCAGGGAATGGTGGTTTGCCTATGCCTGTGACGAAAATATGAAACACAGTTTGTGTTTATTGGAGGTACAGGGAAATATAGTTATTTTGTATAAAAATAATTCTCTCTATACCCCAGAGACTTACAGAGTAGGTGTATGAAGGTGTGACTGATTGACTTTGTGATAACCAGCTTCAGACCACACACAGGAATCACTTTAGTCAAAACTTTTCTTTTTTCTTTTTTTTTTTTTTTCCACTTAAGAGTAGCATTAGGAATCAGAACAGTCCAGCAAACAATATGAAAACACTGCTGCATAAAAGTTTGGAAGGATGGTGTAGCATAATTTCCCACATGAATGTTTCTGACATAGTTTGTTTCAAAGAACGCTACCCTGCTCATAATGGGGAACTAGTCAGATCCATGCTTATGGCACTAATTACCCAGAGATAATTAAGGTATTCTTCCTTCCATTGTCCTGAAGAAGGCTTTAACTTTCACAACCACAGAGACAATGAGCAAGCTCTAATTTTGCTCTGGATTTAGCATCAGATAAACTCCTTAAACTGTGCAACTTCCAGGTGATCTCCCAAAACGCTTTGAGATAAATATCTCTACCACACAGAAAAAAAGTACAAAAACAGCCCATGGGGTTGCAGGACTGAGCATTAGTTGTGATCTTGTCAACATTTTGTCCCTGGGCTTGTCCTACATGTATGAATACTGAGCAGCCTCCTCCTTCCCTGTGAGTCTCCTCCTTGTGCATGAGGCAAGGTTTTATCATGTTTTTACTTACGCTCACAAGCTATTTATCCTTCAGGAACACTTATACTAGGTCACTTCTCACATTATGTTTTTAGACATGGCTGCCTTTTTCAGTTGAGTTTTTAACTGGTGTGTAAAAACCAGTAATCTTGCTAGGAACATTAGTGGTCTCTTCAAAATGACAAGTAGGTAAAGCTCGGGAGACTCCTCATCTGCCCTAACTTAGCATTCACAGGGCTAGGCTATGCTTCAAATACATGCCAGTGCTGTACACCACCAGTACAATTCCACACTGATCTTGTCACTGTCCAGGAGTTGCTGGGTTCCTCTGCTTGTATTTGGTAGACTAAAAAAAATGTATCCTCCTTGTCAGATTTTTTTTTTCTTATCTTGGCCCATTTTTCCTTCTGCAGGACAAGGTGAGGTTGCACTTTCAAAGCTATTCTGAGGCTCATACAAACAGGATCTCTGGGTTTGCAAAAGTAACGCGTGTGCAGGCAACGACTGGTGAGGGAGGAGAACACAATCTTGGGCAAAAAAAGATTTTATGGAACCTGCTGGGGCCCAGGGCCATGCAGCTTGTGGGCTGCAGCCAGAGCAATGTGTAAGGTGTAGCAGCTCGCCTCCCTGAGCCCCACATCTCAGTGTGGCTAAACAGCTGAAGTGGTGACATGATTGATTACAGTTCAGAAGAGGGGATTGCCAGGAGACTAAGGCAGGTTGTTGAGTGATGCTTATCCCATAATATATTTGAAGATAATGTACCACTCAGAGAAGGCTGAGGGAAAAAGATGAACAGAAGATGAGCTGAGGCAAAAAGCACTTCTGACATTGGTTCAGAGAAAGTGTATTGTTTTGGTTTGGTTTTTTTAATGCAATAGATCTTACATAAAAGAGCAGTTAGCTTTATTTTCTGCTGAAGGCTCTGATGCAGTGATTAAAGAGGTTGGATGAAACTTGGGAAGAAGCACAGCAAGACACCTTCCCTGCTTCTCTCAGTTTAGTCATGAATGTCCCACCCTTCAGTTGTGTGATCAGACCCACTCACTGTGGAGTTTGCATGAGAGGATTAAGACGGTTCTAGTACGTAGGAGCCCAGGCAAATAATCATTTTATAAATATCACCTATAAGAAAAGGAAATTGCTTTCACTGCTCATGAAATTTTCAAACAATAAAAATATAAACAAATGTTGTCTAGGAGGCAAATCAAAAGTCAGGTGAATTGAACTAGCAGCATAGCCTTTGGGAGATATTAAATTTGGGGACTTTAATTTTGTTTTGTTTTGTTTTCTCTTTCCACCCTAGGACTACATATGAAACTAGTCCCATAGTACATCACAGAGAAAATTAAATGCACAAGAAAATTCCGAAGCTCACGACTATTTGTTAGCTCTTTGTCAGACAATATCTATTTCTGGGAATATCTTAATGAGTATGTTTTGTGGACAAACTCAAATGCAGGGCAAAATAACACAATAGCTGTTACAACAAAATGGAATAGAGGATACTTGGGTATATTGCGTGAGCTACAGCAAAACCCTCTGCTGCCCCTGTTGCTACTCTGATCTCAGTCTCCTTTACCCAGGTAGATGATAACAGATGGAAATGATAGATCTCCAAGACTGGAATGGTCTCTCATTGCAGGTAGAGCACACATTGGTTCTGACTTCTGCTGGCACATCTCAGCACTACTGCCATGTAAATGCTAATTTTTCATCAGCAAAGTTTATGGAGGCTGCTGTCAAAAATCTTAATTTATGGAAGTTAAAAGATGATGGCTAAACTCCCTTGACTTCAATGGAGTCAGGATTTTAAATCTAAAATGTTATTTTAAATTGGGTAAAATATTTAAAAAGAAACATACCTTCTTTTTAACATAGATTAAATCTTAGATCGTACTTCAAACCAGACATCAGTGTATGCAAGTCTGACTGGCTTGTTGCTGACATTTATGCCACAGACAACTATATTATTCTTTGCATATTATTGTGAAGACAGAGAGGAGCATATTATTCTCTTACTGTGCTCACATACTGTTTTGGACTTCATTAGCTGTTATTTAGCAATAACATACCACTAATGTAGGATGATCTGTCTAATGGTAGAAGGAAAACAAAAATCTAAGGAGAAAATAACGTGTTCATAACAAACTTTTTCTTTTTACTTGGGACACCTTTTTAATTGTGTTTCTTATGTATCTAGAACAACTTTATTACTATGCTGGAAACTGAATTGATTGTGTACTTATTCCCATATTTCAAATGTTAATTTTTCTTGATTATGTGTGAAATGTGTTTATCTATGGAGTAATCAATCAGTTCTGTCCGTTTGTACAGTTCACATCTGTGATGGTAGCCACTTTTATAAATAAGACACAGTAAATTCCATAATCTGTGAAATAATTTTAGCCCAAATGAGCATTTTGTGCCCTTCTTTCATGGAGATTGTTTAAAACAAGGCACACATGTTTCAATAGTAACTGTACCCTTACTGAGGGAGGGAAGTTTTGCATACTCTCTTAAATCAATCCTTCTTGCATATTTGAATAGGGCTGGGTACAGCAAGCTGAGCAGCTGATTTAAGTCCAGCTCTTTCTTTTCTCAGGATCAGGAACTTACATTTTGCCCTTTACCTGACTGCTTTGTTGAGGGTTTTTTCCTGGCTTTAGAAAAGTTCTTGTAACATTCCTTGCAGAAATGCAGCTGCTATCTATTGAAATACAAGTCATTGTTCATTTATAATCCACCCTACCGGTGAGATACATAATTGTATTTGCCATATGTGAAAGCAATTACAATACTTTGTATAGAAGAAATGCCTTCAAGTGTCTGCTTGACTGACTAAGCCTAGCCTGACTTGTGTATCTGGGAGCAAAATTGTCCTTTTTTCAAAGTAGTTGCTGATTCCTACTAATGGGCCAATACTGAGAATTTTAACTAGGCATATAAACAACCAGGCTTTTTGCCCTCCTGGTTTTTCAGTTACACATGGTTTTGTTCATACCAAGTTGTTGGCTTTCAGCTACCATAGTTCTAATAATTCCAGGGGAGATGTATCTATTTATTTCAGCTACAAACCTGAACTCTAATTACTCAGGTTATATTTTCCCCTTAAATTTTTTTTGGTTTTTTTCTGCCCTTAAGTCTTATATATCATTATTAAAAGATGGGCTTACCATTCCTGGTATGTTTTTGATGAAAGCTATTTGTCAAGGTCTGATCTCATTTTCTCATGGAGTTTCTCTGTAGATTTACTCATAGGCTTTCCTATAAGTAGTCACATAATTTTAAAATGTCAGGGAAAAAACCTCAAAAAGATCTCTTCCTCCATTAACATTTGTTTAAGTCCTGTCTCAAATTCACAGAAACTGTTCACATAGCACTTGTCATATTCAGTGTAAGCAAGAGTGGGAATTTTGGCCATCTACCATTCCCTGTTTTTTTGGAAACAAATATTCCATAATAACACTTCTAGGGATCTTTTCCTCAATGCTGTGTAAATCACCTCAATCTTTCTAATAGAATTCTGATCACATAACTTAATACCAGAGAACAGTTTTCCTATGTTAAATATGAGTAGATCAAGGCTTTATATTTTAATACATCCTTTATGCTTATACTGCTCCTCTGCTGTAATGATTCAGGGCATTAATATATCATGTTGCCACCTAACAAAGTATATGAGAACAGCTTTCTGGGGTGGATGTTTTATATTATCCCATGAATCAACTTAAAAGAGGTTGCCACAGATGGTGCCAAACTCCGCTAGGGTGACTTGGATTTAGATTCTCCTGGGCTTTTGACCTGCAGAGACTGAGGAGCTCAGATATTCATTGGGAACCCAACGTCTATTGGAAGTTAGCAAAATGAGGCTTTTAGTTTATTGCTCTGACAGAGGGGTGTATTAGATGTAGTACTGAGAGGCTTCAGGTTTCTGTCTAGTGTCTCTTCACTTTTATATTCAGATTAGACAGCAATGATATAAAACCCTTCCTTACTGCCTACAAAATATTGCAAGAAGGAAATATTCCTTCTTGCCTGGAGTTTTTTTTCCTCACTCTTTAAGGCATCACTTACAACATTATATTAGACATAGTCTTGTATGTGAATAAGGATTGAAGGTGTATCAGAAATTTATTGAGTATATTTTTAAGACCTACCCCTAATAAAGTAGGGCGTTCTTATTTCCTAGCAATCTTTAAGACAAGTGTGCACATTGTTAGAGAGAACCTGAATGTCAGTGTACTTATGTCCTACCTAGCTAAAGAAACCTGTAGCGTCCCCTAGAGCACGTTACTCAGTATTGTGCCCAGATACTTTTTGTGTATCTCCAGAGAAGGAGACTCCGCAATCTCTCTGGGCTACCTGTTCCATTGTTCAGTCACCTTTACAGTAAACTTCTTCCTCATGTTCAGGTGAAATTTCCTGTGTTTCAGAAGATGAGTTTTCCATATTGAAAAAGATATTTTGTTAACTAAAATAACATTGGATCATCATTTCACAATAAATATTCTTGTCTTTGTATAGTTTTCATGACAAATAATTAGATGTGCACCTGCAAAGGCAGGCAGTTTTCAAAACTGGCTTCCCAAGTGATGCAACTTCCCTTTTTTTTTTTTTCCCTAAATACTAACATTTGTCAAAGATCACAGTGTATTGTGGATTTTACTGTTCTGAGGTATGGCACTTTATTTTCCCTTGGGTAAACAAAGCAAATAATGGATAAATACTGTAGGATCAAATGTCTTCAGACTATCACAATTGTGACTGCAGGCTTTAATCCACATCAGAAGAGAAAAAGAAAAGTGAGCTAAAATTGCAGCAAAAGATTTTTAATTGTTGTGGAGTTGGCGATGACAGATAACTGCCACTGCAAGTATAGCATCTTAGAAGGACTTCTGAGAAGAAGCACTGAAACTGAATAGCTTGGTTTAAAACATTCAGAGTTATTGAATAAATTATTTAATGAGTATTTGTGTCATAACTAAATGAGAGGTTGTTTTTTTTTACCTACAATTTTATCATGAGCATACTACTGCCTTACCATGACTATAACAATACACTGGGCTATGTTCAACAGCTTGCTGCTATGTTGCAGTTCTAGACAAAGTCTGGCATAGAAATGAACTTGTGACACTGCTGCCATTTTAGTACACAGTTGCTGCAGTATCTGTGGAGCAGATTCCTCAGGGAAACAAACAGACTCAGTTTATCCTTAAATTTAGGGTCTTGGATTCTCTGGGAATAAATATTCTGAATTAAGCCTGAGGAAAATAACATGACTGTTTGCATAACAGTAAATAACTTTTAAACAGGCAGTACTTTCAAGCCTAGTCAGTCAATTTCTATATAAAAAGAGACCCTAAAAAGACAAACATGATGCTCAGAAATCTATTCTACTCATCCATTGCAAAGTCTTGTTTGTTGTTTTTAGATGTTGACACAGTGGAAGTAGAAAAAATATGAGGAGCCTGGACCTATGTGGACCTACAGAACAGTTCATTCAGTAAGTCTGGAGTCTCCAGGGAATTCCTTCAAAAAAAAACAAAGAAAAAGAAAAAAGAAAAACTTACATAAATTAATATTTATTGTATATACTCAATCAGAAAATGCAACTTTTTCAAGTTTCAAAGAAAGTGGCTCATTTCTTTTTTTAAGAACAAAAAATGTTATTTTAAAGTGAATGCCTTTTTTCAAAAATTGTTTTTGCTCTGGAATGACTTGCAGTGGTTTGCAAATTAAACGTTCAATCTTGGCCATAGGTAGTTCTGTGTAAGAAATGTGTGTGATGCCTCTGAGAATATACTGGCAGTTGATTAAAAGGGGATAGACAGTCTCCCTGGGTGTGTGAAACCTGGGCCAGGTAGATACAGTTTCTTTCCTGACCGTGTCCATTTGTTCCACGGGGGAGGCACTGTCTCATCTGGTGTGTCGGAAAGGGAATGGTGACTCTTGGCCAGGAGTCTAGCTGGGGTGCCCTCACTCTTTTCCTCACACAATGAGGATGAGAACTTGTGCAGTGTGAAGCTTGTACTCTCATTTATAATCTCACATCCACATGGTCCAAGGTAAAAAACAATTCCAAAAGCATAACACTCCCTGGGAGTGCTCAAGATCAAGCTGGATGGGACTTTGAGCAATCTGGTATAGTGGAAGATGCCACTAGAATAGTCCCTCCCAACTCAAACCATCCTACGATTCTATGATAACAGCTCTTCTGGTTGCTGAGCCACCTCAATCAGCAGGACACAGTGAATCTCATCAGACTTTTATCCTTCTTGCAGAGAGCCCAAATTTTCAGAATCATCATTTTGCTCAGTTCTGACTGGTTGGGAGGTCTGAGCCCTCAATTCAAAGCAAACACATGGCATGAGGCAGTTTTGCTGTTTGTCTCAAACAGTACCAAACTGCTTCCCACTGACCAGCCAAAGGTCATGGAAGCTGTAAGCTTGGCATAAAGGGTTAATCTGGCTCATTAAAGGCTTTGTGGTGCAAGAGGACCCTTCTGAGTGGCTATAAAACAATTCTTAAAAGGACTAAAAGGGATGAAGTGCTGAGTATTCTCTGAACTAACCTGAGAATTTATCAAGAATGGGTTACTGTATGAGAACAGCTTTGGAAGCACAAAGAAAATAAACTTTACTGTATGCTCTTCTTTCTTACCTTGAAATTTTGATAACAAAATAAAAATAACTACTAAGGTTTTTTTAATTATGTTTTGAGACTATTTTAGGCAAATCTGTGTATTTGGAAACTCCTGAATGCATTCTATAATCTGTTTACAATAAAACCAACAGTTAACAACACAGAACACTTTTTTAATCTTAGATGTTATTTTTAATCAGTATTTCTGACTATCTTGTAAATATGCTTCCTTAGAGGCTGATATTCATAGACTCTAATGGAGAATTTAAGAATAGAAAGTGGTCAAGCTTCAACCCAGTGCTTTGCCCAGCTCAGCTTTTCCCCTAAGTTTAAGCAGGACTTTGCTGGTGTTTTGCTTTATGCTCATCCAGAAAATAAGGCTGTGTTTATATCTGCAAAGATGGCCTACTTCTTTTGTGAGAAATAATATGAGGTGAGTGGAAAAGTGAGATATTCTTCCCATTATAATGGCATGTCGGATGCTGATACTAAACTGCATAGAGTCTCCTCCTGGCACTAAAAAAACTTGTAAGAGCAACAACACAGTTCAGATGGGACTTTCAGAGCTGTCCTGTTCTGGTAGATCTTCTGTTTTTAGAAAGAAAAGGAAATTTTACCACTGACTTTAGTGAGAGCCTGAATATTCCTGAAAATTATTATTTTTCATGGCCTCATTTGCTCCATCTAAAATTGTAAAAGAGCTCAGCTGCATGGAGTTCTTTGCACTAAGCAGTCTTTTCCTCCATGTCTATTAAAAGAATAAAGATGTTTTCTTTGGCCAAGAAATTCTTGTTTTTACTTCTGTGGCTTCATATACTTTCAAGGTCAGTTTGGGCTGGCTTGTCTGAGCTCACAAGACGTTTTTGAATAATTAGCAGAACCCCATTTCAAGATGTTTCTAATAATTGGTAAGGACAAATTAAATCTTTTTAAAAGAAAAATCACTACTCAGCTAAAACCAGAAATGTTTACCTTGCTTCATACAAAGAAAAATCTATATGCACAAAAAAAAAGCAATGAGAGGAACAGTGTTTATTTGTGTTAACTTACAAATCTAAAAGATCAAAGAATTTACAAATAATTTAAATAATCTCTTTAGCAATTTGGTTTTTCCTCATGTTTCTGTTATTTTAGAATTTTAGACTCTGTGAAATATTACAGTAACCGTAATTATAATGCAAATTGAATTTTGACCAGATTCTGATAAAAAGCAGGCAAACTTCTAAACTTCCTGTGTCATGGAGGAATTTTCGTTTGGTTTTCCAGGTCTATTTCCCACACCAACGTAAATTTTTAAACTGATGCAGCTATAGCTTCTCAAGATCAGTTCTTCATGCTCAGTCCAGTTCAAATGGATCCTAAAATTTGTTTGTGAAGCTCAAAAATAACTAAGCCATTTACAAGAAAAAAAAAATCATAGAAATTAACTGAGTTGAGACATTTGGTCCAAGCTCTCTCCAGATCTTTTGAAATCCCATATTTTTAAGAGATTTATATTCTGAGACTTTATAAAATATAACAGCAGTTTTGCGAACTTGATGGATTTGGTATGTATAAGAAATAATGATCACATTGAATAATGTTGACTTAGGCCATCTGAGGGAAGCCTGCTTTCCCATTTCTTCCTTTGCCTAATACATCAATAGTAGGAACTCTAAGTTAAATATGAATATACATGATTATTGATAGAGATAAGCTGCAATTTGTACAAAATCTACAGACTGCTCCTCAGCACTGCGATGTGTAGTCCACCTGAAAGCAAAGTATCCGTGAATCCTTAGGTCTAACGAGATAATGTACTCTAACAGCATTCCTGGAGATACTGCCATCCAGACGGAGTGCTTCTGCCATTTGCATGCCAGCCAGAGAGATAATGACTGCAAGGAATGAGCCCCCAGAAACATCTGCCCTTGCAGCAGCGGGAAACTGACCTTGTGGGATATACATTTGTGATGCTGCCTGGCAGCTACTGCAACTCTCTCCCTACCACCTGGAGGGGGTTAGTAGTCTTCCCAAGCTTGTTTTCTACCCCTACTGGCTCCTACCAAACTGTACTTGCTTACCCATGCTGAGCAGCAATTTACTTCAGGTGGGTTACTATTTACAACCATGGGCATTGGTTTTAGGAACCTTGTATCCATTCTGTGAAAATTATGACCCCGTAGCATCAATGAATCAGCACTTCAAGTCCTACAGCTTATTTCTAGACATAGTTCTGGGAATGAAGAGTAAAACAGAGATGTCCAAGATAAGCAGTTTATGGGAAAGCAGCAATTTTATTAATAACTCAAAATATTCCTTACATGTGGAGAGATTCAATGACCTTAAAGGTCTTTTTCAGTCTAAATGGTTCTACAATTCTAAAAATGCAAATAAGATTTCTGAATGCTAATTTGGTCTACCCACACAGAGGTTATATCCAATACTTAATTTAAATCAGATTTTTCCCTGCCTCCACATGTGCTTTTAAAGAGACAAATCTTCATTCTCCTAAGGTCTTTGTTCCACTTCACAGAAATTGCTGCACAAATTTACTCCAGTAGAAAGCCATTCCTCCACCCTGCCACTTTCCTCCCTTACAGGAGGGAAATAAAATTCAGTTTATTGTTGTGGGATGAATTTAGACAAGAACAGGGTGATTTGCACAATTCATATCCTATAACACATATATTTTGGTTATATTTATACCATGTGAGGGATTTCTCTTCTATATGAATTCCCTCCCAATAGCACTCTTCAAGTGGGCTGCCCTCCAGTTTCTACCATCAAAGACCAGAGAGAATACACAACACATTGAGAGCAGCAAAGAAGTGAGAATATTGCTCTTTTACTTCCTCTCATATTATTTGTTCATTCCTTTGGGTGTCATGAATTCCTGGAAAATACTCAAAAATCTTACAGAAAGCACCTTATTAATCTTGCCAGTGCTGCTCTTTCCCTGCAGCTGTCAAGCCCAGCTTAATTTCTGTTCTGGTTAGTATTCCCTTTCTTATAGCATTCTTTCACTGCTCCAAGCCACGCCTGTGCAGCAAGTGAATAAAACAGGTACAGGTTTTGCAGAGCTACCCCAGAATACGTGCAGTTCAGTGATGAACTGATGGCAAGAGCACAGCAGCATCGTTTTCTCTGCTCTTAGGTGATGCTTTATGGTACTGTCAGCTATTGTTTTGGTTACTGTGGTGTAAGATTGGGGTGGTTGACACATTTCAGGGTTATTCCATTTTTCACATTATCTTCTCCTTCTCTTATCCTGGGACAGCTTTGTTTTTCATTTGGACTCTGTATATTGAGAGTTGTTTCTATTTTCTGGTAGTGTAACTGAGTAAAGAGTGGCATTTCTCATGCCTAGTGTGACTAATTCACCAGTCTAATTTTGTCTTGCCCCTGCTGTTGTTGACGAACCTTTTGGACCCATATTGGGTCATCCACAGCTACTACTATGGGTTGCATGAGCATGCGTGCAACTGGCTGCCACTGCAAATCTTATCCATCTGTACAGTGAGCCTTTACAGGAGGAACTGCGCACTTACTTCTCTGCTTGGTGCTGTCTTCCTGATGCTGGTGCAGGAGCAGCTGTGATGGACTCTAGGGTGGGCAGACTCGAGGGATACAGTCCAACCTCCTATTCCTGTGCAGCATCATATATGCAGCAAAGGAGGCTTTACTACCTCACTAGTTATATTCCTTATAAAGGACCAGTCATGCCAAGTTTCAACAGTACCTTCAGCTGGGAGGCAGCTGTGTCTTGCCATTCCAGATCAAGAGGCAGACAAATTCATAGAATCAGCTAGGTTGAAAAACACCTCTGAGATCATCAAGCTCAACCTTTGACCTAACATCACCCTGCCATGGCACTGAGTGCCATATCCAGTCTCTTCTCGAACACTTGCAGGGACAGTGACTCAACAACCTCCCTGGGCAGCCCATTCCAATGCCCTATCATTCTTTCTGTAAAGAACTTCTTTCTAAGAAGAAAGAAGAAGAACCTAAACCTCCATGGAGGGTTCACCTACTTTGTGTCCCTCAGAACTTCTCTGGAAAAATCACAGAATCACGCAGAATCACAGAATATTCTGAGTTCACACAGATCATCAAGTCCGACTCGAATGAACTGCCTATACAGGGATCGAACCCATGACCTTGGTGTTGTTAATGCTGTGCTCTAACCAAGTGAAAAAAGACATTACAGCCAGTCAGAATCTTTCCACAGATTTCAGGGACCTCTAATCTCCCCGTGTTTGACTTTTTGTTGTCTGCAGGTACTGGTATCCATCTTGGGGATCACTACTTGGTCAATAAGTCTCACTGATTGAAAGGGACTAGTGCTAGTTCTGCACAACACGGGATAAAGTCTCTGGCCATACACAGCCATGTAATTTCAGTACTTCTCAGTACTTTCCTTACATATTAAATTTTAATAACCTTGGTGTGGCAGGAGTTCAAGTCTACTAGCTTTTGTTATGTTTCTGAATGTTAATGCCCATTTTCAGCTCTGCTGCACAGGAAAATTTTGACTAAAAATGCTAATGGTTTGCAGTTGTAATTTCTAATGCATCAAACACCATCAACTTTTCATAGCATCTTTTTAGTTTGCTCATTTATGCACGTTTTGTTAAGACAATCTTCGATGTAAGTTTTGTTGCAGTTTTTATTATAGTCACCTGAGATGAAATTTTGAAAATTCAAAATTGTCAATTCTGAAATATACCCTGGGGTTTCACTTGCCTGTACATAAATGCTACAAATACTTTGTAAATCACAGAAATGTTTGGAATTGCACATGTCATTTAATGTGTGGCAGCAAGCAGGCGAGCAAAAAGAGGGTCACATACAGGCATGAAATCTGTCCCTGTTGCAACTATGCCCTTAAACAAAATATATGCTGAGTTCCATAAATCACTTGCAGGATCTTTGCATAACAAGTGGTGTATGTTATGACTGAGGCCTGATAGGCAAAGTGAATACAAAATGAGCAACACCATGATGAAATGAACAATTGAAATGGAACAACCCTTTTAGAATTTTTTCTCATGCACTTGCTTATTCCTAATCAAATTAGCAGGTAAAGAAATACATTAATACATTTGCCTTCATGAAAGAACAGAAAGTATGTGATTTAGTTTCAACCCACAAATGCAAAGGAAATCAAAACTTAAGTCAAATGGGGAGCTCTGGCTGTAAATGTGGAATCCGGATTTGAATCTGAACTGCTCAAGTTGAAAGGATTTTGGCACTCAGATGATTTTAATACTTATCCTGAAAAGAAATTTTCTGCCCCATTAAGGTACACAGCTGGATTTAAATCTACACTCAGATATGCGACTCATGGTCATTTTTACTATTAAACCTAATATTCCATGATCAATTTTCATTTATAAATTTTTATCGGTATTTCTTACCTTGGCTCTACCAGATTCTTTGTTGGGGTTGGATCATGGCAATATATCTTTATGTATTATTTATATGTATATAAATCTATTGGCATCTAAAATGCAACATAACCCTAGAGATACCTTGAGCAATTTTTCTTCCTCTTCTAGGGATCCACGGCAATCTTTTGGATTTCATATTTCAACGATTAGGATAGCTAGTGTATCCCTGCAATATCTCTTATAAGGTAGATCCAATACAGAAGACATGGCAGTGTAGAAGGCTGCCAAGCATTGTTACCAAGCCAAAACTAACAATAGTAGATCTAAGTTCGATGTTTGCCTGTGATGGTGAAAGTATGTCTCTTTATTTCTGAAAAGTGATTCATAATCTCAAATTTAATACTATTTTATGTTCTTCTGGTTAAAATTTTTAACACTGCTCTTACAAAACATTTCACCAGCATTCATTGGACATTCATCTTATGTATTAAAAAATAAAATTAGGGGAAAAAAAGACAATAGTGAAGCAAAGTTAGCTCATTCCTAAAGGGGCACAAACTGAAAGATGACTGTGTTTTAACCTAGTTACTGATTGTTAATTTTTAAATAAGAATGGTCTGTTGTGATTTTTTTCATGTAATCCCAAAGGATTACAAGACTATAAATGCAAGTTACTGTCTACATTATACTTTAGTTTAGAAAATAATAGGTAAAAGTGAATCTTTTCCTAATAACATTTTCCCACTGAATTTTGTTCAAAGCATCTACTACTCCATGGAATCTGTATGTAGAGATTTTAAACATGTTGATTATGGAAAGCAGCAGAACCAATGAGAAGATAAAATATGGGATCAGCCTATGTTAGTGTTTGTCAGGCTTCTCTCTCCTCACCTAATTCCTGTCCATTTTAGGTCTTAAAGTTCAT
Organism: Sclerurus mexicanus; assembly: GCA_013396755.1. Taxonomy (NCBI): domain Eukaryota; kingdom Metazoa; phylum Chordata; class Aves; order Passeriformes; family Furnariidae; genus Sclerurus; species Sclerurus mexicanus. The sequence goes on along the minus strand of VWZF01004618.1, from coordinate 735,212 downwards.
ACATTAGTAGACTGTCCAACTATTTGTGTGTCGCTTTGTGCAGCTCCCAATGGTAAATTTCAATTAACCATGGGCTCTTCTTCTCAAAGGTTTTAGCAGTCTGGAGCATGTTCACGCACCGGTGAGAAGTGAAACACAAAGGAGCATCTGGAATTAAACTTGTAGCTGTAAGGTGGATGTAGACCAGAATTTTAACAACAACATCACTTTAGGATAAAATACTTTGGTGGAAACATCAAGAAATAATGTCTACTGGAGCTCCCAATCTGGAATTGATCTGTGAGGCCCTTCTGAAATAAGCATCCCCTGCTTTCAGTGGTTCCTCAGAGTATTTCTACTGTGAGTGAAAGCAGAAGCATGAATAATCAATAAATTTCATTTCCTATTTGATTGGCATTCAGAAATCAATGGCAGTTTATCTCTAAGTCAAAAAGTAATGGACTAAAAACAATAGCATTTTTTTAATAATTCTGTGCTGTATATTTGAAATTATATGCATAAATGAATGATTAAAGCAAAGTTCTCAGATTCAGGGGAGCATCAGATTTCCTGATGTGCAACACAGGTTACAATAATAGCTCTCTGTTACCTGACTAGTTAGTTAGTTTATTGCCTTAAGCTCCTTACACTTATTTGTAGTTTTGGTCAAATAGCACTACTCCAGACTCTTCCTCATGGGCTAAAGGGTGGCAATTGGTCGAGTTTTCATCTCCAAATTGTGTCAATGTTGGTTTTTTGGGGCTTTTTTGATAAAACCAGTCTACTACTGGAGGGGGAAAAAAAAACCCCAAAGAAAGAATTATTATATTTTCTAACATGCCCTTTAGAAATCCATAACCTGTTGTGATGTCCAGTTCCCACAAAACAAAATGCATAAACTCCCTTAAAATGTAACTGAGGCACTCAAGGATTGATGACTTGCTACTTGTTAATTATTCCATTTGCTAATGTGGAGTTAGAGGGTGCTCTAATTTAATGGGGCAGAGCCAAAGGTTACATTAGCCTGGTGTCAGTAGACATGGCGTTCTCAGATAGAGTTGCTGGGAGCAGACAGCCCTGAAAGGAGCACCTGGCTTGGACTCCCAGTAGTGCATTAGTTAGAAACAGGAGAGAGAAATAATTGCAGCACTAATGAGCCCCAGGTGAAAAGACTATTTAGCTAGACCTGGGTCTTTCTTTTTTGAAAATGCGAATGTTTTGATTGATGAGCCAAATTGTTTGGAATTCCTAATTGTTCCTTGCAGTAAAACATAGCTTTTGTGCTCCTTACCTTTAAAATGTAGGCTGCTCACTATTAAAAACACATATAATGATTGAACAGGAAAAAAAATTCCAGACACACGCTGGAAGTCACTTGGTGAGATAAAGCTCTATATCATATCCTGTGTTTGCTGAGTGTTTATGAGTCAGAGTAGTGCAATGGGATTCCCTGTGAGCTAAAAATGGCTTATTAAGCATTTTCCATACAAATTTTCATATAATTGCTTCTTCTGAGAGTTTGGATTCCTCTCTTCCTTTCAACCAAATCTCTTTTTAGTGTGCCATTAAAAAGTGCTTTTGATAGCCACAAGTATATGTATTAAATTATTGATGTGGACAGGTTTACTCTATCAAATTGTCAGTCTAATACACATGTTTATGTACGGAGTGAGTTGCTAGCTAAAACCACTGGTTGCTCCCCTTTGAAACCTTTTTATTGTTTTATTGATCGTTAATTTTATGTACAATTATTTTAGAATTGTTAGCAATAAAGAAAGGTGGAAAATAAATATTACAGCAGTAGAGACTATAAGAATGGATTTTCACATCATCAAGTAAGAATATGGTCTTATTTGTGTACCTCTATTTTTCAGCGTCATGTAGCTTTAAGTTGCTGAGAAAATCCATATCGCTTAGATATGGGACAAATTTCTATTTTAATAGCTGTTGTGAGGAAGTGTGTAAATCTGTATTAATGCCTCAGCAGGGTCACAATAGGCCACCTCCACAGTGCTGGAGCCATCCAGGTAAATATTTGGAAGTGAGGTCAGGATCTGGCCATGGATTTTTTTCCAATTTCCCCAGTGTGAATGATCAAGCCAAGGCTAAAAATGGATACTTGCTTTCTGCTTTTGAAAGAGCTTAGCTCTGAATCACTGAAATATTATCCTGATATCGAAATCCGAAGTATTTTCCACTAACTAGTCTTCCTGACTTCTGGATAACCATTTTCACCAGGTTAATCATGTTAAGGAAAATCTCTTTGACACACAGTGAAAGCATTAGACAAGAAAAAAAGATTTCCCATTAACTTTGTTCTGAGCCAAATTCTACTTATTTCTTCTAAGTCATGCAATATTTCCTTGCCTGTATTTCAGCATAGAAAGGGAGCTTATTTTGATGATGCACAGTCAGCAGCATGGCCAATAATGAAGAAGTTATTCAATATGGGACTCATGTTGTCATTGCCAAGTTTCTTGGTGCTGTTGGGGTAGGGAGAGTTACAAGCGCTGCCTGAAAGCTGGTAAATGCCAATGATTCTATGATTCAGTTCTTGGCCAAAGTATCTTCAAAGCAGTTGTGAACAGCAGTGAAATAATCATGGCAGAGTTAACACCTCTGGACAGTGACAACTCAGTGTCTACAAGGTGTCCCAGTGATAAGATAAGCCAGTTGAGCCCATCATTCGTGGTGCAAATGAGGAAATGAAAACTAAAACCCCTAAAATCAGAAATTAAACCTGCATGGGACTGGGCAGATACAAATTAAATATTAGAGAATGTCTTCAGTGAAAACTCTCCAGTGTGAGATTCAGGTCTTTTGCTAACACCAGATCTAATCAATGTGAATAAGCTCAGGGAAATTCACTTTGTATTCAGTGAGCATAATCCATCATTATTCTTACAGTAGAATGTATTCTTTATGAATGGTATGAAAACAGGCTATACTATTTTTAGATAGGAATATTAGGCAATGCACCTGCTAATTAGCCATTTCAATTTTAATATGTTAGTGAGCTTAAATGGGCAAAATCAGAATTATAAACCGTTTCTATAACTCACAAAAACTTTCTGGTCTTCCCCACAGGACAATACTGACCATACCAAGCTTTACTATCTTATCTTGACTATCCTCTGCCTCAATTAAAAACTCAGCTGCTAGACAGCTGTGAAAGATCAAGCTCATTTTTTTATTCTTGACATTGAATTTGAAGGGTGAATCCAAAGGTCTAACAGATCCATACCATTGCCAAGGGTTGTGTTTGTTACACTTTTTTTTTTGCCCGTTGATATAAGTACACATTGGCTCTTCAGAAATTTCTCATTACCATGATGTCAGTCAGCCAAAATATAATCTGCTCGGCAGCAGAATTGTCACACACTTGCTCCATTTCTGCACCAGATGAATGGATTCACAATAAATTCTCATCTTGGGCCCTGGACTGAAAATCTCACATAAAAATTAACTTTCTAAAGGTTTCTGTTTTACAAGTTACTTCATCCCAGTGAGTTTCTAATTATCTTTCATCCAGAACAGAATTGCTTGTACATACATCATGTTCCTCCCCTCTCTATCCCTGCAAAATGGCAGCTTGTTTTCCACTGCAAGCACCAAGCTACGAGCCTGCATCTTGTTTGCTCTCTGGCCATTTCAGAAAAATTTGCTTTTCTGAAGAACACTTGCCTTTACTTACATCCAGGCTTGTTCCCAACTCTTATTGTTTAAATCTTCAGCTTTGACTACATTGCAGCTGATGATTTTGACTTTCTCATAACAACTTCGGATGAAACTCCCCAAAATGAGTCATCTGAACCAGATTTGCCCTTGCTAATTTACTGGCTGCTGTACAGAACTGATTGACAAAATCTGACTGGTTCCTATGTTAATTAGAGGCAAAGTACAAACTTAAGGATTTCTGGAAACAGGGATTTTATTTTATGTCAAAGAATTTTCACATAGATAACCAAAATCTTAGTTAAGTTAAATCAGTTCTTCTACCACCAATTAAAAATTCATACTGATAAGTGTATCCTGTTAAAAGTGTAATGTTCAGATTTAGTTCACTTCGATACTCCAGGGAACCAGCAGCAGATTACATGCACACTGCTGTGTCAGGGAATGCAGCACTTCAGCAACGAGATAGAAGATAATATAAGACTAATATAATTTAAAATAAAAATGATCCTATTAGAAGCATGATGAGATCTCAGCACCCCTGGAAATGAGGATATATATTTACATAGAGCAATGATATGGTCCTGGCTGCTATGTTATACATCTTAATTAGATTACCTATTGCAAGAAGAATATTGAAAATGTTCTGAAGGATGGCAAAGTGGCTAGCAGCAGGGTAAGCGAGTTCAGGCACTGGTTTATATCAGAGGTGGATTTGGAGATTTTTAATCTTTAGCTGCATGTGTTTTTACCAATGCATCTTTCTAGAAGTACCTATCTGTATTTGTCACTGGGCTAATGAGCACTGTGTGTCTGTATCACTAACACCACCCTCTTCCACATCAAGCTCTTCAGTGTTGCACTGTGGAGACATATCTTACACAACTAAAGGATACTATTTTCCTTAAAAGTCCAGAAGGAAAAGTAGGCTTAGACAAAACATCTGAGCTTTTTGTAACTGTGGAATTTCTATATGGAGGAAATGAGCCTTGGCTGTGCACACTAAGTTCATTTATGTCTGAAACCATGTTTTCCTCATAATCAAGTTAATTAGGCCTCAAGCTTTTGTTTAATGCCTACATGAACATTTCAAATATAAACATTTTCAATTAAAATCTTTCATTTAAAATAAAAAAAAATGTAATTGATACATCAGAAAACAGCTGGATAAACTTGCAAGTAAATTAAGATCATAAAATCAGAAAGGAAGCAGAAAAATATCATTTTAAGACATAATTTCTCAAATTAAAAACCTGACCTTATTTTAACTGAGCAGTCAAAAACATTGTGATACAGCCTTATTCACAAACAAAAAACCAAACAATTGTAGGGGCTCCATAAATGGGTATTTAACAGTCCTTGTCTCGGAGACATGTGGACAGAAAACCTTCAATATCTGCCATGCACGCAAGTATCATTATTTTTCTCCCATACAAGAGTTCACCTAATCAGGAGCAAGCTGAACAAGCTTTTTTTAAGTTGCTGCAAATAGAGGGGTCAGGGAGAAGGGCATAATTTTCCCTAAGCGCCTCCCTCCCTTTTTATCCTAGCCCCGGGCTGTTGGGAGGTTTACAGGAGTTCTGGTTCTCCTCACATTCGACACAAGGAGTCGGATGCTCCCATTGCACATCCTATTATTACTCAGACTTGATTTTGCTGCAGCCGCAAAGTTAAAACTGGGGAGATAAGATGGAAAATAATTGAGAGTATGACAGCTGCAGCCTCTGCCAGAGTACTCAAATTTCTGGTAACTAAGTCCCAGGGAAGACATTTTTCAGTCACTTGAAGAAAACTGCTACAAATGTGATCTTCCCAATTTGTCCATTTGGAAGTCAATTTTTAACCTTTAGCTTTAAAAAGTTCCTTAAAATTAATGTCTAGGTCTGCTGAATGGGACAGGAAAGGTGGATTGGTCTGTGAGAAAACAGCATGTGAGTTCTGGAACTTAACTGAAGGGTGTATTTTCCAGGCTTTAGGCAGAGCAACCATCAGAGTGTGGGGAAGGAGAATGCTTTCTTCCATAGCTGACAAGTGCAATTGTTATACCTAAAGATGCGTTTATTCATTTGCCATGAACTGGATCTTGTTAATCTAGCTGCAAAAGAACTTGTTTGAAGGAATTTTGGCTGAAATGGCAATCATCTGCCTCTGCTGGGAGAAAGTGAGAGGAACTGGCAAAGGAGGGAGGAGGGCTTGTATTTTCAAGCTTTAACTTTGATTTAACAGTGCAGGATGAACTCTGCACCTTCAGGTTTGGCCTTCATGAACAAAGTCACAATAAACTTTTCCTACACTACTTTTACTCTCATTCCTTTAGCACTAGTAAGAGAATTAATAGTTCTAAACTCCAAAGTGAATGTTTGGCTCCTGTAAACACTTTTTTAAAGGACATGATATTAGTCATGCTGTGTTGCACTCCAGTGATTTCACAGTAAATATCCTTGGAAGCTAGTCTGAGAAACATTTGCTCATTGTATAAGTCAGAAATTTGAACCCTTTACCAACATGTCTTTTTCTTCCACACAGTTATTCTGTGATAAGGGAAAATTTAGAGATGTATTAGCAAAGACTATTCTGCTAGTCAGCTCAAAATGTAAAAATCTGTATTTGAAAGGGATTTTGTACAGCTCTAAAAGCTTATTCTACTCAGATAATTTCCATCCCAATAAGAATAGTAAAGCATATCCTGGAGGGTTGAACTTTTACAAATATAGACATAAAAATTAAATCAATGTGGAAATCCTTATGCCTGCTTATTTATTTTAACCAGATTGATATAAGAAAGTATCAAATACTGTGACAGAGAATTTAATCCTACTATGAGAAAACACCATGATATATTTAGAAGCTGTTTCGTCTTTATTTCCAACAGGTATGAAGTAATCTTATGAAAATATACTGACCCTGCTTACACCTTATACCTCAGAAAGAAGATTAAGATATCTGAATTCCTCTGCACTGTTGGTCATTATTCAAAGTGGTAATTTAATTCTGGCTTTATTGTTTAATATTTTTATTACTTTAAGGGGGAAAAAATGAGCTTGGTTTGGCTCAAAAAATTACCCTGAAATTTTATCTGGTTCAAATTTTAATTATTAAATGTTGCAAAGTAAATATATTTTTATCACTACATTTGGCAGTGCAAAGAATTCCCAGATAAAGCTGGAAGGAATCAGAGTAAAGAGATCAGTTTAGAATGTAGCAGCTTAGTCTTAAGAGTATTTATATGGACTGGATGTTTAATATTATGTTTTATTGTTAGTCACTTTTTTTGATAGCTGATAGTAGTCTATGCATAGGGTGACTCAACAAAAAACTTCAAATTATTTTGCTCTTATTGAGTTTTTTGTTAAGGGTATGTTCCAACATTTTGTTCCAACAAATGCAGTGGGACTCTACCAAACCTGTAACATCCATGACCTGGTTCTTGGTAGAACATTTTTTTAAATAAATGCACACTGCTAAAAGTCAAATGCCTAATAAAATTAAAACTTCTCAGCCACATAAAGGATGGTCATTTCTAAAGTGAAATCCTGAGACAAAACTCAAAATTTCTTGGCCTTCGTTTGTCAATCCCATGCCAACTACCTATTCAGCAGCTGTCTTAGCTCTCTAGGATATATGTGGGATACTTGCATGGAACAGCTGGATAATTCAGAAATCTTAGCTATTATTTTCCAGTTTTTCACAATAAAGTTTATTGATCAACAATAGGATATATGAAGCATACAAAGCAACAGTTTATCTTGATAGTCAGCCACAGACTGCAGAATCTTCTGGAGAACACTGAGGCAGTGCTAAAAAGCAGCCTGCTTTGGCAGCGAATCAGTGCACTTTTACAAAATGAATAGACATCTCAGGCTTTGTTCGACACTTCTTTTCCTTCCCCCACTCTGAAATAACACCACTTCATTCTTTGCACCTAACAGACAGTACTGGTTTACTTATACAGGTCATCTAAATGATCGGTGGAAAAAATATCCTATATATTACCTAGAATAACCACAAAACAAATCTAAGCTATGCAATAGACAAGCAGTTGTAAGGAATGTAGGTGTGTGACCTCTGAAACTCTTTTTAGAGAAGAACTGCTATGTTCGTTGAGCTTTTGTCCGGGACTTTGCCCAGGTTTTCTGCTTGAGGGCAACAAATTGCAGCAGTGACGCTTCACTAGTGATGTTTAAGCATCAGATGAAAGCACAGAATTTCTGTATCTGATGCTGGAGTTTTATTAAATTTAAAATTCACATAGTCTTGTTCTGCTGGTACAAACCTTTCCATGGCATTAGTTTATAATCCAATGCTCTTGTGAAAAAATAGCTAAGAATAAAGCTTCTCAATTTACCTTAATAAAAATTTTGTCATTCATAAATGACCAATGCCCTTTCTGAACCTGTCACTCACCAAACCCAAGAACCACAGGTGTGCATGGAACTCTCTTCTGGGAAAAGGAGAAGAAGGAAAAGGAAAGTATCTGCAGAAGAAAAGAAAAAACCAAAACCAAAAGCAAACAAACAAAAAACCCAAACAAAACAAAACAAAAACCCAAAACCATAACCCAAAAAACACTGTTTTGCTTACAGTTCTTTGACATGTTTAGACTGGAAGACTGACCTACAGGTGTGTGATATGCTACATTCTTGGATATTGGTTCTCCTGTCTTTCAGACAAGAGGTTTGCTGGAGGGCTTCATAGATCCTATGCAGCTTGCAGACCATCTCACCTTGAGGCTCATTCCAGCGCATGAGTCAGCCCACAGCTTTTGTGAAACCAGATTCCCCTGCGACTAGAAGAGGTCCCTCGTTCTCCATGCTAGGAAGAATTTGAGTATTATATTTGAATGTCTGCATGCCCATCAGTCTCTCAGTTATCTGTAGGCAAAGGAGCTGGAGCTCAAATTAGCTGACTAGAAGAGAATAACAGCTTCAAGCATGGAACTCTGCAAGCTTGGAGCTGCAAGAGGAGAATGCACCGTTATCTACAGTAAATCACCACACATTTGCAAATGTCTGTGTTTATGCAATTATTAAGTCTCATTAGTGCTTATGTTGTGGGGAAGGAAGTACAATTCCTCCTCAGAAGTTTCTAAACAGAAACCAAAAGCGGTGTTGTCCCATCTCCTGTCCAGGAACCATTAGTCACCCATGCAGTGTCAGATATGTGACAGGCAATAACAGACTCACATGTGCAAGCCAATGAGCAAGCAAAAGAGAAAGAGATAAATAAATGTAGCATATGAATAGCCTTATTTAATCAGATTTTTAGAAACTTTTGTAAAAGGCTAAACAATTTTTTATTTGTTTAGTTCTAGAAAGGTACACATTGATTTAATTAAAGAAATGGTGAGTGGCACAGAAGGAGATTCAAAGCCTGATTCTATTCAAAATCTGAGTAAATTAATTAGGTCTGCATGTGCAATAGAGGCCTAATTTAAGTATATCTGCATAAGTAGATTATCAGAGAGGAGTTCTCAAGCACTGATACAGCGTCAAGCTATAAAAGGCATAGATTGTTTGTGTTTATATGTTTTAATATTTAAGCCTACATGCATTTGATGTTGGAGATTGAGGAGCAGGATATGGATAAGCTCCCTTCTTCCAGAAACAGAAAACAATGTATGTGGTATTATAAAAATAGAATAAGGAAGTATCATGGCTGGGTAACAGCCTTAAAATCGAAGTTAGATTAAATATTAACTGAGTTGTGTCCTTTTATTCATTTGGCTCAAATGATACACTCAGTCCTGTATAAGGCTGAGAATATTTGATCTTTTTCCTAAGGACCTTGCCATGTAAACAAATGGATGAAGGGAAGTATAAAGGCATATCTATCAGATCAGAATTGATCCCAGCAGGTTTTAAACTCCCTTGACTTCTTTTCTTCTTC